>JAMKCH010019011.1:0-74157 GCA_023653785.1 Ophioderma brevispina | reverse complement strand
TTCATCACTGATTGTACAGAATTTGGATCAGTGGTCAGCCAGTTGTCATTTTTTTTTCTTTTGCGCATGGAGTCGTCTAGGGTTCGTCTTGGCTCCCGCTCATTTTTTCACATGCACCTATTGTGTCATCAATCATTTTTTATCACTGAATTATTTACCATACTTTTGCATTTGTTTGAAAATTTAAAAATCAAGGTTTTTTTCATATTTTGTGGTATATTAAAGGGATTAGTCGCAGCGATTTGCTAAATCCAACCAATCGAAAAAAATCATCAAAATCATATTTTATATTGTTTGTTACTGGCCTGGCATATAGCGAACATAACTACAAGTGATTGGCTTCTTGAAAATCCGTGTATTAAAGACAAGGCCATTACTTTTTTTATCTGCTTTGTTCTGTAATTTCTATATGCCCTACGTGCGTATCAAAATTCTGACTTGAGCTTAAAAGCCTTTCTCGGTGAATATCACAGATTTTCCGCGTTATATTGTGCACCATGACAATACAGTTTGACCTCAACACAAACTTATTGACCTTTGTTTATTTCTGTACTGGTGCAAACCATAATCATTGTTTAGTGCAGAGTTTTAGACAACCGTCCTGTATGTCCTATTTTTGGGAGACTGTATGACAAATTTCCTCAACATACTTCATTTTTTCACTATTTGGTGTGGTTTTTTGTTGTACTTAAATCATTTATTGAATTGTACACAATTATCCTGATTTATAGTTAAAACAATGCATTCCACATTTTCTATTTCTCTTTTCATTTCTTCCATTCTCTTGCTTATCGCTGGCTAATCCTTTAAGCCCCCAACATGATTTCGCCAAAAGAGGAGTGTTTTTTACATAAAAAAATTGTGAAAAGGGGCGTTTTCAATTCCTATGCATGAGGGTACCCAAAAGCACAGCTGTTTGGACCCCATGGCAATTGTCGCTTATTTTTAGAGGAATTTATTAAGCAATGGGACACAATTTTGAAACTGAAATATAATAGGTGCACATGCAAGAGCTATACCACCCACCAATCCGCAAAAAATCAGAAAAAAAACCATTGCGGAATCTTGCCATATATGCCTTCAAAGGTCATCATTTGTATGTTATAGCGCCCTCTATATGCCTATTTCCCATAGAAAGACGGTGTAAAACTAATTTTCATGAAAAACATCTTTTGCCCTGGCAATGAAATTTCAATCAATTTACGCAGGATGTAGTTTAGTGGCATAAATACTCCCCCAAATAAGTTATGTCAAAAGTGTGGTCCGCCGTTGATATTTTTTGGTTTATTCTTTTTTCTCGTTTTTTTATACTAAAGGAGACTTTCAACAGCTGTGAAGATGAATTATCTCCAAGTCCTGGTAATGGGTCAAAAGTTGCTCAAATCACTATAAAGTTGCTGGCAACACCGAGTCCCATAGGGAACCCATATTTAAAATGTCACCAGAAATGTACTATAAAAACCTTGGGCATTGCAGGTAAGCCTTTCCCAGTTGCCCAATATGGCTACCGAATTGCATGTTTAGCAATACTGGTGATCAGTACCAGCTATAGTGGATTTCACGATTTTGGTACCCTCAATGCATTATTCATGTGTAGGAGCTCAATTTACTTGGAAGTGCCATTTTTAAATTGATATTTGCTCTATGATTGCTAACTATTCATATTAAGGCCACTATCAGTGTGATTTCTTCAAAATATCACACAACAGGCCCCTACTGTTATCAATTCAATTTTTTTTTTTGCAAACTGTTGTATTGTAAATTTGTAGTAAAGAGCCCTCTTAATATGCCTTATTTGTCCAAAAATTATTTTGCATGCATTGTTTACTCAATAAAAGGCAGAAGTAGAAACATTGTAATAGGCGTCTTCAGAGGGCTTTGGGGCTTCTTCAGTCATGTTTGTAACCTAAAACCGTAAATTTTTACTGTCATCACCTCCAGCCTGGTTTTGTTCAATGTACCCAACCTGTTATTATTTTTACATTATAACTACCATTAGTCCCAAACCTAACCCCCAAAAATAACCATGTCGCCTGCGTCCGCGCTTAGTGTATGATAGGCCTAACGTGACCTTGATATGGACCTTGGACCTCTTTGAGGGTTTGCATTAAACTCCGCAAACCAAGTTTGGTTCCAATTGAACTTCAAATGAGGTCAATTTAACAGGTACAAGCCCTATCTTACACTTGACCTCACATTACTTTGACCTTGGTATGTGACCTTTTTACATCATCAACAAATGAGGCATCACCATTTTGCACCTATGATTGAAGTTTAGTTCCAATTGAACTTCAACTATTCAAATGAGGTCAGTTTGACATGTTCAGCAGATTTTTACAAATTGAGCTCACATGACCTTTGACCTTGGATGTGACTTTTGATCTCATCAACAAATAGGGGCTTGCCGCTGGTGGCACCTGTGACCAAGTTTGGTTTAAATCCATCAAAAGTATGGAGGATATTACAGGCAAATGACAACCTTTTTCACAACCAGACAACAACAAACATTAACAGACAACAACTACAGTAGACTTACAGTGGACAAAGTGATCCCTATGTGTTCTCCTGCCTTAAGGCAGGGCGACAAAATACTTGGCATGTGACCTTGACCTCATCAACAAATAGGGGATGCCCGTGTACCTGTGACCCAAGGTGGGTTTTTAAAATCATCAAAGTATGGGATATTACAGGCCAAATGTTAACCTTTTTCACAACAACAAGGACATCAAACAACAACAAAAAAACATCCACAACAGAAACAGGAATCAACAACAGATATCAACAGACGACAGTGGACAAAGTGATCCCTATGTTCTTCCTGCCCTTCTTTTTAGGGTTAGGCGACACAATAATGTTTCCACCATTGCTAGAATGGTTATTTTGTCATTGGGAAAAATAAAGTTGGCATGTGTGTTGACCTTCTGATGGTCAAAATGTGACGGAACTTTATGTTCCCCCCATGACAAAACCAATCAAGATGAAGTGCAAAAAATTTTTTGTTTAGCTTTGGACACAGTTATAATAATGTAAAAAAGTAATAAACAGATTGTTTACGTTGGATAAACAGAATGGGTTGAAAGATGAATGTGGAATGAAAGTAAAAATTTACCCGGTTTTAGGTCACAAACGTGACAAAAAGAATTGGTCTTTAGTGGGTTGTTTTTCATAAAGAATAATAATTTAAGGGGACTAACACTTGCAATTTAGTGGCTCCAAGTCAGGTAGTGTATAAGATAGCGTTCCTTTATTTTCAAGAGTATACCCTTTCAAGGGGGATGGCCCGATTGAAGGATCTATGGGAGTTTTCAATCTTGATAGATTGGCCCTTCACTCAAAAACCCAAATCTGTGAAAGTTTCGCGCCGGATATTGCAAGCCGTTTTGATTGCGAGAGCTAAATACGTGATTTGTAAAAGCACCATAGGTACTGTGTAAAATTTAATATTGGTCGACCAAAGTGGGGCACATTTCGCTCATAAACTTTACCAACAAACATCCTGGGGCTCTAAGATTTCACAGGGTAAATGAAGAAAAATAGTAGCTTTCTTCTGATACCAATAATGTTATGGTGACCCCTTCCGGTAAAATTCTGGGGTACATGGGGACGAGGCTATTAGCGATCGGGCCATGGTACCTTTAAATGGTTGGGCTCTATTTCAAAGGATTCACTCAATGCGTTTTGATGGTCACAAATGAGCATAGTATTCAGTTCATTATCAAATTATGACCCGTCTGACAATTGCATTTTAAAAACTGACCCAAAAGGTTTTAAATTGAGCAAACTCTATCATTTACTGTAGAAGATACAGCACTCTTCCAAACAGCCAAATCAACAGTTACAGACAAGGCAAAACTGTGTGTTTGTCTCGCCTGAACTTTGTTGTTCGGCAGGGAGACTTAGTAAATCACTTTCTGTCTGTGCGTGTGTCCGTCCGTTCCATCCGGCCGCTGTACTGTCTGTCCATGGTTTTGTCTCCGCGGCGTCGTGTCACTGCTGTGTCGATTTATCGGGAGCTGCCGTAAGGGTATGAGATGCTGTATATGGGTTTAATGCACACGAAGCGCGGTCAGGATGTTTAGACCTTGATTTAGATTGTTGGTGGGCGGAAAATATGATAATTAAGTATCTAATTTGCATAAATTAACGATCTGATTGATGGGCACGAAACAGGCTTGGGGACAAGTTCCGTAGTAAGGCAGGTCATGATTAAAGAATGTAAGCTGGTATAGGGAAGCCGGCTGGAGGTTTTCGAAACTGAGAGAATTTCGGGCGTATATTGGGCAAATTAAGTATGCAAATGAGCGAATTAAATATGCAAAAGATCAGCGTAATTGCTATAATTTGAAAACGGTACATTGGATACGGAAAAATCCGTCACTGCATGGAAGCCTATCATGGTGCCCATCTTTTTTGCAATTTTTGAAAGGTGTTAGAATGCGGCTTAGGTATGCAAACTGAGTGCTAATTAAAATGATAATTACGTATCTCTGATGAAACCGTACACTCGGATAGGCAAATTCCCTTCGCTGTCAGCAAATAATACTATGTCATGCATCTGTTGGGTGAATCAATTGGGTCAAAGTGGGCATTTGGCGCGTACCGTTTAAAATTATGCTCTAAATTGTAAGTTCACTTTGCATATGAATTTAAGAAAAAAAAAGCTTGTGTATAAGTGGATCTACACTTCCGTTAAGGCATATAATTATGTAACTTGTGTTCAGGAAACGGGTTGAAGAGTTCTGAACCTGATTAGATTTGAGCGTTATTTGGGGTAATTAGGTATGCAATGAATTAATATGCAAAAATCTGCGTAATTAAATTTGCTATTTTTTGAAAAAACGGGTACATCGGATACACAAAATTGCCTTCCCCTGCATGAAACCCTGTATTGGTGCGCATCTGTTTTGCCATTTGAAAGTATGTTGATATATGCGTCCTTAGGTATGCTAAATGAGCTAATCAAAATATGCATAATGGCTTGTATCGCTGAATGAAATGGTTACATCGGATAGCCAAAATCCTTGCTACTTGAAAGACTAGTCTGCCATACATTTTTGTTGTTGATCAGAGTTTAGGTTCAAGTGCATGTGGGCCAAGTTAAAGGGGCATTTTGTGATGCAATTGATTAATTTAAAATATTGTAATTGCTCTATCGCTGAAACGGTTTTAATTGGATATGCAAAATTTATGTGTAATCCCAACGGAGAAGTGTCGGGTTCGTGACACTCCACTTGCCTTTCTCGCGTGGGTTTGGGAGAGGTAGTTAAAGTCCTAGGGGAGTGCGGGGCAAGGACCGCAAGGACTCAGAAGCGATCGTGTTGGGTGAGGGGACCCATGAATGGGGGCCAGTGCATAGCACGGTGCTCCCCCCGGTGCGAGGGGACCCCCGGGCGTGAGGTTGGGCATATCGCCGACTGGCTACTACCGTCCAAATCGAAAAGGGGGTAGGGGGGTGGAGGAGGGGGCACGAGGCGGCCGAAACTGGGGTGTGTAGGCAAGGTCACCGACGGGTTGGGGGGACGTTGGCGGCATGGGGTTTAGGACATATGGGGTTTCGAGCGGAGGGCTGAATAAGTGGTGGGGCGGTCTGCGGGGCGTCGACCGGGTAGGCTTTTGCACTTAGGTCGGCGGGGTGCTGGGGTGTTGGGTGAGGGGGTGGGGTGTTGGGGAGGGGCGTTGGTTCCTCCCCCACATGCGTTGTTTGGCGTGGATGGTGGGGTGGTGGTTGATTGAGCGCGCCGGGTTGTAAGGTCGGGAATTGAGGCTACCCTGTCCGCCGGGAGCGGCGGGGCTCCCATGTAGGAGCGCTTACGGTGGAGCTGGTGGATGGAGATGATAGAATCGAGCCCGGCCAAGTCTCCAACCCCATGGGCGGTGCAGGGCTTATAGGGGGTGCGGAGCGTCCCACGGCTACTTAGGTGAGGTGATGCGCCCAGCTCTCTGCTATGATTTTTCTCTGTCGCCCGCCGGTAGGGGCACCGGGGGGAGCGCGCAGCTGGGAGGGTGGCGCTTCTCCTGTACGCCATTCGGGGTAGGCTTTTATCAGGTGCGGGGGTTGATCCAGTGCACGCTCGGGCGACCCGGTCCCCCCATGCTTGTTGGTGGTGGGTTTGATCCGCCTTCGCCACTATCGGGCGGTGGGGAAGTCGGGGGCGGATCTTGGACCTCTCTCGACCCACTACCGGGGGGTATCGGTCGACGGCCTTTCCGTCATGTGCCCGCCGGGCACGGGGGTTCCTTGGCCCTTCGCACTGCCGGCCTCGGGAGGCCTTCGCCCTCTACCTCCGGGGGGTGGGGGGTCTGCGTTGCCGAAGTCGGGGCAGTTAAGGGGGCGATGCTCCCACCCCGCCGCGGGGGACGGCCCGCGCTCGCGGAAGGCCATGTGCATTCTCCGCGGGGCAGGTGTGGGCGTCGCCGGGACTTCTAGGGCCCCGGACGCAGACCGCCCTCCTTCTTGGGCCGACGTAACCCCTGCAGCGTCGGTTTGTTGATGTGTGAGGTGGAGTGCAGGGTCACCCTTATCCTCTTACCTCCTTCCATCATACGTCACGCCAGTAATACCCGACGATCGGCTTTCTCGGGGGAGGATTAAGGGCAAGTTGGGATCGTCCCCCTTCCAGGTGTCTTTCATCCCGCTCCCTCTTACTGTTGTGCGGGCAGGCAGGATGCGTCAGGACTACAGCGGGATACACCTGTTTGGCGAGGTCGGGCACGCGGCATGGCGAGGATGATTGTTGGGGGGTGGGGAATTGGGCGGGAGGGGAGCGAATGTTGTGGGATGTGGGGCTGACATTTTCGGGGGAGGCCATGATGGGCTTGTGAAGGAAGGGGGTTTGGAGCGGTGGGGTATTTTTGCGGCTGTTGTGGTTGGAGGGGGTGTATTGCAAATCTTCCTCAACGGTATCTGTTTGCACAACTTTTTGTGAAAAACCTTATATTGAACCCGTAAATTGACAAGGTAGTTGTAGTTGTATTACCCTCACGCCGTCCCCCCTATCCCCCCCCCGCGCGTCTGCAAGCAGCGAGAGATTGTGGTTCGAGAACCACATTGAGGTGTACTGGCCGATTTTATTGCTTATATGTATAGATAATAACTGAGCTAAGAAAAGCTTGAGGTTTGACAGCTATAGACAGATATTTAATGCGTTACTCGGAGTTATATCATGATCAGTAAATGAGGGGAGATCTAGGTGACCCAATGTGCATAGTCTGATTTTCACATGGGAAGCATATCACCCAAAACCTCCGCGATTACAAAATTTTTAGTTGAATTGCTCCATTCGTTGAGTTAGTAGAAGCAAACTAGATTAAGAGGGCCCCACAACTGTTTAAGTCGGCGTGATCATCGCCAGATTAGGTAACAGGATAGCTTAGATTTTCAAGGCTTATTGAAGGCACTGAAGTTGGGCCTTAGAATTAGCGGAAATTTCCACTGAGAGTCATATATTTACTGATTCATATCTAGTTTTATGGCTTTTTAAACAAAAATTTTTAAAAAAGGCAGAGAATGTCGTCATCCCCTATATTGCTGAGCTGATGGACAGCATTATTCAATGTGTCTCAATGAATATAAATCCATTGTTAGCTTGGTTTCCGAGTCACATTGGTATTCAAGTCAATGAAAAGGTGATGTTATGGCGAAAGAAGCCCCTAATATGAATATAACAACCATTGAGATTCCCTTTAAGTTTAAGGGTCAGTTAAAGCTATTAATATCAGAAATAGGTGGCAAATGCTGTGGGATTCTTTCCTAATAATAAAATGCATGCCTTCAACCAACTGTTGGAGCTGTGGTAGTTCAGGTTTGATTGGACGAAGGCACGAGATTGTATTAGCACGATGTAAAAGGTACATCCTTTATGACCATAGTCATGGCTTAGAGGTGAACCAGTCCCTCGGTGTATTCGTTGTGATGTGATCTTTCTGTGAAACATGAGTATGAGTGCGTTGAATATGCGCTTATTCGTAGAAAAGATTGAGGCCTCTTAGGTGGATACATTCCTGAAGGAGGTCGATTGTTTAAAATATTTTTAAATTTATAAAAATGCGACTTAAATTAATTGTGGGTATGCTTTGTAAAGATTTGTTGTTTTTAACGTTCGACAGATATGAACACAATTGTGTTGTGTTGTCGTTATCCTTTAATACTCACTCCACACTTTTGGTTTAATCAACTTTCTTGGAATATGCAATATGACCTCATTAATATATTAAACCGGTGCCAAAAAAGGTAAAGGGCACATGACTTCATAGTCCCCAGCGGTTTAGATAGTAGGTTGGAGCACAATGACCTTGCATTACAACTTGCAAAAGAGTCTGCACGAACATGCTTGATGTTTCGAGGCACATTGAATTGATGATTCCAAATTCTTGATGATGCAACTTTTTGCACCTTGAGCATTTTTAAATTAGGGAAGGGGGGGAGGTAAAGGTAAACAGGGGAAGGTGTAACATTGTTTCATTCGGATTATTAAAAGGTATCACAAACTAGCTGTGTTGGGGGACTTATGGTACGGAGAAGGACCAACTAATTCTTTAGGGTACAAATTGCGTTATTGATACTTGTTTCGGGGGCAAATTCCGCAAGTACTTGTTTATGGGAATTAATTGCATATGGATACGTATTTAGGGGTTGAAAATTCAAGCTTCAAAATATATGTTTAGGGTTGCTTTTTGTGAATGCTTGCACACGGATGATATATCCTTTGTCAATGAGAAGTGCCCCCCCCCCCCCCGGGGTACCCAAAGACCCCTATTTTTGTTTGGCATATCTGTTACTGAAGCCATGGGCTCTCGTAGCGCCAGCCTTTACACCATCCATTTCATACGCTGTATGTGGGTATTAACCTTAACATGACACACATTCACCGGAAAAGCATCCACGGCCAAGGAAACAGCAACAACATTTGTAGCTTAGGACATCCAACAGCACATTAGCAGACATTGTGCTTAGATGAAAAGGAACCTTATGAATCACTCCATGAGTTTGAAAAACAATTTGTGATGTTCACATATGAAAAAGAGTAAAAACAGGAAGAGTCGGGGGGGGGGGGGGGGGGGAGGGAGGTGGCAGTTTGGGGAAATTTATGGAACAAGGTTGATGATATTTTTTACTTTGCCCAAGCATTACCAAACTGAAAGCATGTTTCATCAGCTCACAGACCAGGCTATTTATATGTGCTATTCCGGCTAAAACATCTTTCACTTGACAGATCAATATCTTACTACAAGCCTAAAGTACAATGCCTGAATCCCGGTCTGAATGCTTTGAATTGTGTCACAACACATGCTAGATACACTGTAAATTTGCAGGGATGTCAAACCTGGCTGTCTGTTTCCAGAATTGCCACACCCCCCCAAACTGCCACCTCCTCCTGGAACTCTTCTGTTTTTACAGAAGAACATCAAATTGTTTTCAAACTCGTGGAAGTGATTTCAGTAGTAAGGGTCCGTGTCATTATGTAAATTTTTTTTTCATGCATTATGTCCCTTTAAATGTTTTCATTGGTATTTCATTAAGAGCTTGCTCTTGTACTTGAACACAATAAGGTGTATTGTAGGAAATATACAAGACCAATGATCGCCTGAAAAACATTGGTTTTCGGAGTGTTTCCTAGCCTTGTATATTACTTGCATTATTCATTTGTCTCACTGGTTTCAGTGAGCTGCAATAGAAATATGTGTTCAGTTTGGTGCAAGTTTTGTATTCATTTCAAAAGGTCATAATATATGAACTTAAACATGGTCATGTATTTCCTGTGTCAATTTGGGATAGCAATATTTCCTTCTAAAGTAGGCCATGCATCTTTGTGGGCCACCAGCTATAGCCGGAAGGATCACTTAGATTTCTGTGCATGCTACAGGGTGAGTCAGAAAAAAGTACAACCAAATGAGGGATTTTTTATGAAGAAACATTAACGGAATTTCCCAAATTAATTCATGTGTTAGATAGTCTGTTTAATCAGCTTTCACAATAATTTTAAATTTTTAAAAATCGATCAAGCCATTCAAAGGCTACAGTTATTTTTGTGAAGGTATCCATTTCCTGACCCGAACAAATTGCACACTGACTGTACACATGAGACTAATTACTATACGCAGCATAAGTGCTTCAAAAATAAATTAACTGGTTGATTCTTTGGCGCCGTATTCAAATGCTATGCAGGACATGTGTTGAATGATAATGTAGAATACTTAAGATTTAATGAAATTAACAGGATGGAAAATTCTAATGCTTTATCTGTTATCCAGCCCTATTTTGAAAATTCTACTACGTGGAAACCAAGCAAGTTGAAAAGAATGCTACAAATTGTTGCTTCAAGTCTAAATATTGATTTCATTAAATATTATTTTGATATCTGGTTTCATTTTACAGTCTTACCCAACGATGTAACCAGACATTTCCATTTGGGGAGGGGGGCCAGGCGATGGGAACCATTTAACTTTTTGGGCATCACTAAAACACATTTTGCAAAGGGGAACACGGTAATCTGTCAATACTATAAATTTAGTATTTTTCCTGATCTCTATTTGGGGCCAGGAGGGGGCAAAGATTTTTAGTGCGGATCCCGTCCTTAACCTCCACGCCCTTACACACAGACTGGTTATGTCACTGGTGTTCCATGGCAGTTATTCGAAATGTTTAATAACAGAGGAGGATTTTTTACTGTAAACTCTCCAAGCTTAACGTAAATCCAAGCGTAATCTTTGGGTTACTCTAGTGTGTAAACCTTGTTCGGTCTTCACATGGGTAATTTCCTCATGCAGGTGTAACTTTTGACGGTAATAATTTAATGCCGTAATTTTTATGATGAGAGCTAACAAAACAGGGAACTCTACTACCAAAAAGAAATATATGAATAGCACGGAGGGTTTTCCATAAAAATCGCTTCAATTTGGTTGTACTTTTTTTTACTCACCCGTAGGCCATCCGGATGGATGTATGAACAGTGTTTGTCACTTTCTTGTCAAAAAAGGTTTCATAAACAGAGGTGGACACAAGTAATAAGTTGTCTTCTGTCATCACCAATGTGCATAATTCAGTTCCCTCATTTGAACATATCTGTGCTGATTGGCTAATAAAAGGTGGTGGCCCAAGAACCACCAAATTCTAGTTTCAATCTCTCATGCTAGAATCGAGAGTCCAATTCATATAAGAACTGAAGTTTAGACCTAACGATATTTAGTTTTGCTATGAGGTGAAAAATGTGATTTTTAGTCGACCAATATTCAGTTTAGGCCATTTAAAAAAAATTATTGATTATTCCTCCGCCCGCACCCCTTTTGACTGCCGCATCAATTTTTTTTTTTAATGTAAAAAAAACTTGAGAAATGAGGGAAATCCGTATGACAATCCTGTCCCAGTGCCATCTGACACTTATTAGCACAGGTGTTACATGCGTAGTTCCAAACAGTGAGCTCGCAGCCCTGGTTAGATCACGGATATGAGTACCACGGGTATACGAGAGTTACATGACATAGTCTCGGTTCCAGACCACTACAAAGTCTAGTTTTGTGGCAAGTTTTGCGCTATCGCCAGAAATTTTGGCCTATAACGGAGTCTACGATGGGACTACGACTCGACTGGAGATTGTGGCAAGTTGTGAAGTGCCAAATCGTGTACACGCATTCTCAACGGAATAAACTCGAACTCGTTCTAACCATCATTTTGTGGGAAAGAATTTTTTGTGCCACGGACACTATGAATTCGGCAGCCGGCTGACGGAAAAACGCATGGTAAGGATTGGTGGCAGAATAAGTACAGTCATCATGGTACATGACACTCACTAGTGGCTGTGCTGTGGTATTATCGGCTGTAGAATTCGACAGCTATTAAGTTGTATTCGTATTTTACTTAGCTTGCTCATACCACATGGGTGGCGCAGTTGGGGTGTTAGTAGCTTTTAGTATAAAAATGCATGTGCATTGTAGTAAATAATATTCATGTGTAAACTTTGAGATCTCTTAAAAATAGTAAAGGGTAAATTATTATATAGATCAACAAATGAGGGGGGGGATGTGAGCTGAGCTGGTGAGGGGTGCAGGGTGATGAAGTGGCAACCGAAACCATCGTCATCAAACGGACGATAACAAACATGTACAATACTCAGGTACATGGATTTATTTATTGTTATAAGACTGCTAAATTTCCACAGTGAACAGGGTCAGTATTGATCCAGGATGAATGATAGCCACTGCTGATTTGAGCCACACTGCAGTTCAGCCTTCAGATAATGTTCATTAAAGCCAGTTGGCTTTCCATCGCGGTAAAAAAAAGATCCTCCCTCGTCACTTTTCGAAGACCAGTAGGGCGGGAATCTAACTATTTTTTTAAAGCGGCCTTACAGAGTGCTCTATGGGCTTAAAAAATCATGTTTTTAGCTCTCACATCAAAATGGATTGAAATGTCGAAGAAAAACTTTGCCAGATGGTGTTTTATGTCAGTCATTCCATCAAGATGAAAACTTAAAGAGACCACTGGACATTTGAAACTAGTGCACCTCAAGATTTTCAAAATCGATTTTTGCATGGTTGTAAGGCTTTATATACAAAAGCCCTCACCTGCAATGATTAAGACCAAATCAGATCCTTTATGGGTAACAGACCGATTTTATAATAACGTCGCCGGCGAGTCGGTAAATTCAGCTTATGACGAACTGTGTAAATGGCTTGTTCTAATCACAAGAACACGCATGCCGTATGCAGTTTCCCACGCTCTGCACACTGTTTGATCGGTCTGTAACCTTTGTGGTTTTAATATCAGTGAGTACGAGTCAAAAATATTAATGTAATAGACACGCTAATGTGGTTGAGAAAAGTGGATGGCAAAACTTAAAAGTTGGCCTACAAATTACCTGGATGTCTTTATTCCTCATCAGTGGCGGTGCCAGACCTCTTTTTCTGGGGGGGGCAAACAGGGGCAAAGTGGAAATATTGGGGGGCAAAAGTGCATTCTGGGGGGCCAAAATATGAAAAAAATTGGAAATTTTTCACCAATTGTTGGCCCAAAAATCGTTGATTTTTGGCCCCAACATCACTGAATTGCCCCAAATACTTCCATTTTCTTGCAGACAGGGGGGCACACGGGGGGAAAGAAAAAAATTTGGGGGGGGGGCAGAAATGCCCCCCCACCCCAGCGCCGCCACTGAGCCTTATTAAAGTCCATATCTGTTTTTTTTTTTGGGGTAGTTATTTTATGTGTAAAATATATCCTAGGCTACCACTGGCGAGACTATCATTAGAGAAATTGAAGAAAATTTCATATTTTGTGAAAATGTGCATTTTTTTTTTTTTTTTTTTTAATGTTTTTATTGTGTTGCCTACAGGGATTTGCAGGAGGCACAAACCAGTCCTAAATTCTGTCTGACCGTGTCTCTGTGTGCATGTGTCTCTGTGTGTGCTTGTGTCTCTGCGTGCCTGTGTCTCTGCGTGCCTGTGTCTCCACGTTTTCAAAGGTAAAAGTTTGGAGAAAGTTTCTCCTTTGAGACGTAAATGTCCAATTGCTACTGGACTTGGGTCATAATGACACTTTGAGACATTTCATATGATGATATCCAAAGGTCCCATACCAGGCAAAGTTCATGAGGTCAAAGTTCAAAGGGCATGAAAACATGAAATTGGCCTCACTTGAGAAGTGAAATTCCAATTGCACCATAGAAGCACCACATTAATAGGCATCGTTGCCCCAGCACATCGGTCCAAACAAATCACAAAGCTTATAGCACGGGGAATTCAAAACTTTTCATTGTGTATGTGTGTCTTGTGAACACCCATGTGATTTTGTTTCAACAGATTGCTGGGGCAACGAATCCTATTTACGTGTCCCATTTCACAGCGAATGTACAAGAAAATTGTTTCATGATGCCCCTGGGAGTTTCATATGAGGTCAAGGGAATATACCAAGGTTAAAGGTCATATGAGGTAAGTTATGAAAATGGACTGCAACTTTAAAATTGGCATATTTAGGCTTTTCCACAAGTATTGGTAATGACTTGCTGTGGTGTTGGGATTTATTTAGCTGAGAGAGTCAGCTGATACGGGGCCGCGTATATCCATGTCGGACGCTCCTAACCTGGACTGCTTGAGGCTGGAGATGGATGGGAACGTCAGGGGTTTCACCCTACTTTTATGTGCTCTTGATAAGTTGGATGGTCCATGATAGATTACGAACATTTTCCCCAAGAGCGTGTAAACGAGCTTTCATCGATATGAATCAATATCAAAAATAAAAAATATGGCGTCACTGTACAGGCCGTGTTTGGAAGACAGAATATTGTGAAACTTAAAAATTTGACAATGTTGAAATATTAAGATCATGACATACCTATGCATTTTACATTTTAATGTGTACCATATGTGAGCCGTACAGAATGTGGCTAAATGAATGTTGGGCAGTATGCCCAAAGACACGTTTAGATTAGGGTGGGTCTGGGACACGTCTAAGCCCATACAGTATTACATAACAAACGCAGCTCACTTTTGTTCTTAGCTTTACGCGTAAATGAATGTGGCGTAAATAGTACGCTACACCTGGACAAAATTACGAAGACGCTTGCGTTGCATCCAGAAGTGCGCATACAAAAATTGTCTGTTGGCACAAGATCAAATTGAGCGTGTAAGGGGCGCATGGACCATCCACCTTAAAGTGCTTTACCTCAATTACATGTACTCCTCTCCACCCAGGTTTTTAAATGTGTACCAACATTATTCAATGCTGGGAAGGTAACAGACTCATTGTGCAGGAGGATTAGCAAACCAACCACAGCAAAATTCGCCGTAGAAGTGCCACGTAATCAGTGGCATATCGGGCCTAACCGCTCTGAGGGGGAAAATTTCCCAGTCTTGGGAAATTTTCCCTCTTAGGGGGGTCAAAAGGCCAATTTTTCCCGGTCAGAGGGCTAAAAAACGGCTGATTTAGCATGATTTTTGCAATTTTTTTCCCGGCCAAAGTCGTCAGGGGGGGCAACCTGCTCCCCTACCCCCGCCTGTTACGCCACTGCACGTAATAGGATTCGTTGCTCCAGCAATCGGTCCAAACAAATCACAAGGCTTATAGCACGGGGAATTTAAACTTTTCATTGTGTAGCATGTATCTTGTGCCTTGTGATTTGTTTGGACCGATTGCTAGGGCAACGAATCCTATTACGTGGCACTTCTATAGCGAATTAAAAAGAGGTGAAGAGGAAAGAGAGATGGGCATTCCATGGACAAGCTTGCTCAGCACGACACTTTTATTTTTTACTTTTTTTACTATTAAAAGGGGATGACCTGATTTAAGTCTATAAATTTTTTATCTTGATAGAATGGACTTCACCCCAAAACCCCATCTGTAAAGTTTCGCACTGATATTTCAACCTGTTTGGAAGTGAGAACTAAAAATGTGATTTTGTAATCTCTATAGAGTATACTGTGTAAAATTAATATTGGTCGACCAAAATGGAGCACATTATCACTCATAACATCCAAACCAAACATCCTGTAGCTCTAAGATTTCACAGGGTAAATGAGAAAAATAGTAGCTTTCTTCTGACACCAAAATTTTCACTACTTCTGGTAAAATCTGGGGTCCCTGGGCATGAGCCTATTAGCAATCGGACCATGGACCTTTATCAGTCAAGCAGTGGCGTAACCAGGGGGGGGGGGGCAGGGTGGCAGCTGTCCCCCCTGTGGGGAATCTTGCCCCCCTGAAAAATTAGTGATTTTCTGCACATGTGTCACTTCACATATAAAACAACATAAGCCTATATTATTATACTATATTATAAAATTAAGTATATGCTAATTGGCGGATTTAGGGGCGCATAGGGTACCACCCGGTGCATAAAAATCTGAAAATGGCCTTTACCACTCACGGACGGGGTACCGTGAAAAAAAGTTTCCTCCCTCCTCTCTTCAGATTTAGATCCGAACTGTGAAAAATGTTGCGCCCTGGATCTTTGCCTCCCGAAAATGTGTGCCCCCCCTTAAGAAAAAGCCTGTTACGGCCACTGCCTCAAGCTTGTGTACAATCTCATTAAACTAATTTAAGGTATTAAAAAAATATTTAAGCCTTTCTCATGCCATTTCTTGCAAATTGACATAGAGTGATAGTCTTTCTTCTGCTTCTTCTTATCGTGTCCCAACACTGGTTCTCAAATATGTACGTACAACGGCCGATTGTGGTACACCACCAGAACGAGAATAAACAAAAGTCACTGTTTGGGTCACACCTTTGAGGTCATTGCACAATTTGCATGGGTTCAAAATCTGGTCATTGCAACAGCAAGGAAACTCTTTTATCTCAGATGACTCTTACAGACACACTAACAAGCCCCGATCATATAAAATGTACTGTTTATCTTTAAACTACACTAGTTCAAAGCTAGCCACTTGCATGTTATATTTTAGCAACATCCATGCCATGCATACAATACCAGATAATGAATATTGGTTTAGAAAGAGAGATAATGTCCAATTAAATGGTTACCCCTTAACCCCTTAAAGGTGCGTGTTTCCGTCGTCTTTGGACCCCCCCCTGATTTACCCGGAGTTAGTATCGATTTTGATGCAGACAAAGGCCGTATTTTTCACTTTGTCGTCCTGAAATTTTTTGAGCCCTCAAATCCATTTCATTCCCAAGATACAAACAAAAAACCGCCGTTTTAGTGGTTAACCATCAATATTAGCACAGTATTGAATAGGGCTTTGCAACATGCATTATTGCGTCTACCATCAAAACCACAAGTTTGTTTCCCACGGTACTTGATGGGGGTGTATGTGCAAGTGCCAGGCTCTCATATCAGTAGAAAACACAATTAATACACATAAATCGGAACAAGCACCTTTAATTTGAACTATTACAGGCCAATTCAACAGGCCAGATCACCAAATCAAAAAATCAATACAATTAGTGGGTGAGCCAGTATAATATTACTCCTCTGCTCACTGGAAATTTACCAGGGCTACCCCATACTATGACAAAATATGTAAAAACTGCATCCCTAAGTTACGAGCTTTAATTTGATGTACGTAAAACTCTCCTGTCATTTCAAATAAAGAAAATAGAAAAACGCTCAATTGGGTGCAAAATGTGTTAAAACCGAATCCCTAAGTTAGAAGCTTTAATTTAACATAGGTTTCACCTTCCTGTCATTTCAAATAAAGAAAATAGAAAAACGCCCAATTGGGCGCAAAATGTGCTAAAACCCAATCCCTAAGTTATAAGCTTTAATTGTCCCCGCCGAATGAGTTCGGAACGGGGACTATAAAATGAGCAGCGTCCGTTCGTCCGTTCGTTCGTCCGTCTGTGACAAAAATGTTAACCCACGTTGTATACGATTTATCTGGAGTTCCGTAAGGGCAACAATGATGTAACTTGGTGGAAAGAAGCGGGTTGATGAGTTCTCGACCTGATTAGATTTTTGGCGTAAAATATGCTAATTAAGTATCTAATTTGCATAATTTATGAAAATTTTCCTGCAAGAGGCTGTGTAACAAGTTTTCTAGAGTTCCGTAAGGTGTAGAATGATGTAACCTTTGGTGGGAAGGAAGACGGCTGAAAGTGTTCGACCTGATTTAGATTTGGGACGTAATTTTGGGAAACTGAGAATGCAAATGAGCTAATTCATATGCAAATCAGCGTAATTGCTATATTTATGACGCTGTAATTGTACACTGGACTCAACATTCCGGCGCTGCATGAAGCCTATCATGAGCCAAATCTTTTTTGCAATTTGAAAGTATGTGATATATGCCGGCTTAGTATGCAAATGAGCTAATTATATTAGTAGTAAAACCAAAGTTTTAATCCGGTTTTTTTTTTTGGTCCCCCAACCGGGGGTGGCCGGAATTCTCACCTCACCACTCGTAGGCAATCGCCTTACTTCCTCCTTCCACTTCACCGATTCATGCATCCCCATCCTCAAATCACCCACCCTCCTAACTCTCCTCCTCCACTTGCTTCCAAGTCCTCTTTGGTCGGCCCTTCCTCAAACCAACCCCCCTCGAACTCATAGCCCTTTTAAACATCTCCTCATCTTTCCTCATCACGTGCCCATCCATCCTACAACCATTCGCCTTCCCCAGTCGTCGCTGCCTCTTCCACACCAACATCTGCATCAATCCTCCGTCCTTCTTCCTATCCATCAATTTCCCCACACTTGCTCTCATCACATGTCCTCTCTGCCTTCTCAAAATCCCCATTTCATTTTCACTACTCAGGCACCATGTCTCCTCCCATACAGCATCACTGATCTCACACAACTCTTGTTCACCATCCTTTCATCTTCTCCCCAGTAACAACTCTCCACATTCTCTAAAAACTCACCCACCCCTCCCCTCCCCACCCTGAAACGGTCATCGGATAGCAAAATTCCTTCTCTACATGAGGACTCTATGTCATAGTGGTGTTGGAGGGGGTGGTGTTGGGGATGGGGTTAGGTATTGCGGGGGTGTTGGGGAGGGGGTGGGTGTGGGTCGTGTTTTTGGCGAGGGGGTGTTGGTGGTTGGCTGTGTTTAGGGGGTGGGTGTTGCATGGTGTTAAGGTGGGGTGCTGGGGTAGTGGTTGATGTGGGTTGGTGAGGTTTTTTTTTTAATGTTGTCTTTTTTTTGGTGGGGGTGTTTGTTGTAGTGTGTAGTGTGTTGCGGGGTGTGTGGAGGATTGGTTGTGTTGCGGGGTGTTGGGGAGGGGAGGGCTGTAAGGGCTATTGGTGTGTCGGTGGGTGTTGCGGGGTTGGGTGTTTTGAGGGTGTTTTAAGGAGGGGTGGGTTGGTGTTGTCAGAGTGTTTGTTTACGGGGCGGGGGTGTGGGAGGGTTGGTTTTTTGCGGGGTTTTGGGGTGGGTCTTGCGTGGTGTTGGGTTTGGAGGGTGTTGGGGATAGTTGCTGTGGGTTGTTTGCAGAATAGGGTGGGGTGTGGTAGTTGCATTTATCACATGTTAGTGATCTTGACATTCGGCCTGGACAATATTTTACCGCATCGCGTAATACGAGTTCACCTTGTTTTAAATTTTATCTTTTTTTAAGTTTTACATTTTTTTCAATAAAGAAAATAGAAAAGGCGCTCAATTGGGCAAAAATAAATGTAAATAATACTGCATCCCTACGTTTACGAGCTTTACTATTGATGTACGTAGAAACCCTACCTGTCATTTCACAAAAAGAAATAGAAAAAAATGCCCAATTGGCGCAAAATGTGTTGAAAAACTAGAATCCCCAAGGTTCCTGGTTGCAGGCAAAGAATCCGAAAGGCCCGCTTTACCATATATCCGTGTTTTATTCCGGATTATTCCCCTCACGATTTTTTCATGGGAGGCACCCTGCCCCCTTTCCCCCACCTGACTACACCACGTCTGCTTATCCCCTTATTCCCCCCACACACACACATACACATACAAATATGGTGCTGCCACTGCCTGGGAATATAATCACCGTAACGTATTTAATCATCACATTCCATTTTATGCTTGCAACATTTTATTTTATAATTCTTTACAAATTAGAACCATTTACTTGGATATCTTTTGTGGGACACGGTGTAGCAGACAGTCCATATAGCCTTCGATCTATTTTGTTTTTTCTCGGTCCATGTCACAGACTTCATAGTCACGGTGTGATTGGCTGTAAACTGAGGATGAGTTGAAACAAGACCTGTGTTCAATAGGAGGCAGGTCACTGATGTGATAGTTATGGAGCAGGTTTTTGGTCAAGTGGGTAAAGTTGGTGTAATTTTACTTTAATTACACCATGTCTTTTGGAAAATGCTTCCATTTTCCTAGGTGGATGTTGACTTTGTTAGTTGTGTTTACTCTTAGGCTTTTGTGCTCTTCCGGTGTATCATCCACATCCCCAAACTCTAAAGCCCATGATACGAGGGTTTGCTTGCAAGAAAGGCCCCATCTGCAATCGCCACTTGTCAGTTGTGTTCTTAGTACGTGTTATACCTGCCAAATCTAAGTGGCAGCTATTGCAGAGGGGGCCTTTTTTGCCCTAAACCTCGAAATAGCTTCCCGTCGCAGCTATGATTGGCAATGCGCAATACCGTATTTTTGGACCCCAAGAATCAATGTTTACGCATCTCATGAGCAGAAATCGCTCACTGCGACTGGAAGATATCATGGGCTTAAAGGGAGCATTAGCAGCGATAAGCGAGAGAATCGAAAAATTTATTTTTAGCAAAATATTTTTGTTTTAACTTTAATCAGGGATAGTGTACAATTCCTATCCACTAACTGAACTATAAGTGCTTTAATGTAAAAACAAACCACCAAATATGAAAAAAATGAAGTATGTGAGGAAATTGCCATACCGTCTCCCGCAATAGACACACCAATGGCGTCTCAAAATCTGCACTAACAGCTGATTGTGGTTTGCCACCCGTACACATGAACAAAGATAAAAAATGCTTTTGTTTTTGCGGTCAAACTGTTTATCATGGGTGCACAATCTCACGCTTAAAATCTTGATATTCCACCGGAAAGGCCTTTTGAACTCAAGTCGGAATTTAGATACGCACTATAAAATTACAGATCAGATAAAAAGTTCCGCCGTGTCCTTACTACACGGATTTCACCAACCACTTGGCCAGGTTAGTCGCATATCCATGCCAGTAACAAAAATACAAAAATAATTGAATTTTGATGGTTTTTCGATGTTTCGGGATTAGCAAATCGCTGCTAACCCTTGAAGTTATATGTTTGTTTAATGAACATGTGATTGTGTTATGTGTGCAGATGCATGTGCTGAGTGTGTTTTTTACAGATGAGCAAAATATCACATATGCAGCCTTGTGCTTAATTTGGCACGTGTGTCTGCAATGTGTATGTGTCTTTTGTCGTCGGTATGTGATATAATGTGTATGGTGTATGTATGTGGTGGTCCATGCATTATGTGTGTGTGCGTGCAGCCTTGCACATATGTGATGCGATCAGCAAAGAGTCTGAACCTCGAATCAATTCAATTTGAAACTTTTTGATGTAGCTGTATGCACCATTTTAAAAACTCCCCAATTTTGCTGAAATTCCTATTGAAATTGACCAATTACTTCCAAGATATGATCAGTTGAAGGGTGCCAAACAATAGGAAACAAAGACATTTTCTCCTTTTTTGGCTATATCTTACAATCAATATTAGCGAGTTCCGACTCATTTTTCTTGCTTGATCACATCACATAGTATATCATTATTCACAATGAAGATTGCAAATGCCCCACTGCATATGAGTAATGGTTACAAATGGGACATCCCTATTATATTTGCAGTAAATGGAGAATTTGCTGCTTTGCGTACTAATATCCTTGTTTTATTATTTGGGCATGGATACACACAATAGGCAATTGAGTTTTACTAGAATGACTGACAAAAGAAGTCAATTGATTAGTATGTGTGTAGTAACTTTTCTTGTCTTGATAAGTATTTTATTCTAGGTACAGGAGTTCCTCCCACGCAAGCTGCCCCTCTGGCTCGAAAAAGCGGGACATATGGACCAAAATAATGCATCTTCAGCTAAATAATTTCTGGGCACAATTAAGGGAAATTCGGCAATTTGTAATTCATCAGTTTAATTGGAGCAATCACCAGGACGACTTAAAAATGTTTGCCCCCCGGCCTGCTGGACGACCAGGCAATTTTGCCCCCTCTGATCGACTGCCTCGGTACGCCACAACTGGCAAAACAGGTCTATCAGACCTACATCCCTGTTTCCAAAGGGTTCAAGTAATTGATTCAAAGAATCATATTTTTTAACAACTCTTTGTCAAAGTGCTTTAGAAAGCTTTGTTTTATGCTTAAGGTGCATTTCGTGATTCACTGCAACACTCAACTTGTTTTATTCGTGGTTCACTAGGTATCCTTGAGAATAGCTTATTCACAAATTTGAGATGCTCCTGATCTTGCGTTTTGTTATGAGCAATTGTTCCTCACGGTCCCATAGGCCACTGTGCTGTAAATTCTGTCCGTTTATGGACAGAACATACAAAATTGCAAATTTCTTACAGATACACGAATTTGCACGTACGATTAGGTACCATGGATTAATAAGGCTAATGCCTTCAGCTGATATACACATCTCAACCTTTTGAGTAAGTCGGGGGGACAAGTTGTGGATCACGAATGCCCATTTTACATGTAAAAAACTTGAAATCATATTTTACCCTGCAAGGCAATTTTGTTTTCCCCAAGAAATTGCTATAACTCCTCTCCATTGATCACCCAATGGGGACGTCACCAGGCTCCATAGTGCCCCTGCACCAATAAACGATACGTATAAAAATCTATATTGTGTTGTCATTTGATGATGTAGATATTTATCATTGTATGAATAAAGAGATATCCTAGGTCCCACAATGCATTGCTTCCAATGGAAGTTTTTTTGTACAGGGAGACATGTAAGCGTTGAGATGAAGATTCTAAATGCCAGTTGTGATCAGTACTTTCAATTTACCCATGTTTCATCACTAACGATTCCAATCAGTAAAGCTGTACAAAAACCTCCATTGGAAGCAATGCATGTGGGAAGCTACTGAAATATTTTCTGTATGAATAGAGAAGTTTGCACATGCTGGGTTTTTGTAAATCTGGTGTGCACATGTTGTATGTGGCATGGGGTTCCTCCCTAAATTTGTTTTCATTGGGCGCGGCGCCATCATTAAATTTTCTTACTGAAACTGCCTTAATTTTCCTTTTGTAAACATTTTTAAACAAAGAGACCATTTTTTCCTTGATTTCCAAGCTTCCGTAAGTATTTGCATACAATTATCTTTTATATTAATATTTTATAATCGCTTTGTCCTTGACGTTAGTTTTCTTCTTTTGTTCATTTATGTTACCTGCCTTTATACAACCCCACATTATGGCGGCCTCGTGAATGTTGATTGTTGGTCCCCCGCCAACTTTAGTTGGCAAGGGGGACTATAGAAATGCCCTAACGTCCTTGTGTGCGAGTTGCACTTTCCACCATGAATACTTGGCTCCTAATCAGTGGGGTGTCCATCTTCGTCAACATAGAGGCATCGAAACAAGGCGGTTGGCGGGGACTCAAAGCCGGTCATTGGGGGGAGGAAGCGTCAAAGGTTAACATAGTCAAAAATAGGGTCAAATTTGGTCCAATAGGGTTTATACTGTATAAACAGAAAAAATGTATGGGTGCCATCTTTGCACTGTAGATGTCACCTGCAGTAAGGTCAGTGATAGTTCGCGAGTGGTTCTGTGGGCGGGGTAAAAGGTCAAATATGTCAAAAATCTGTCAAGTTTGGTGTGTGTGTGTGCAGTCCCTGTATATCTTTGGATCTTTGAACACATGCATCTTAAAGGTGCAAACGAGAGATTTTGAGACACCCAATATTGTGTCATAACGAATTTTCATATAGATTTGACACTCAATAGTTTCTTACCAACCGTGGTATTTGGCTACAAAATGGTCTTAAAAGAGAGAAAAAGGTAATTTTTGATTTGCTTCTATTCATATAAACATAGGCCGAATTTTGTATTGCTATCCTAATTAATAACGAAATTAGAAATTTCCACACACATATTTGTACCAAAACATGTCCAGCTTAATCCTTTTAGATGGGTACTGTTGGGTGGAAAGCTTTATATCAGGCCAAACTCAGTAGCTTTTCGATGTTTTTAGTGCCCTGCTATGTGACTCTCTCGTTGCACCTTTAAGCGGCGGTGGCTGGATATCAAGTGGATCAGTGTCATGGGTCACAAGGTCAAGTAATGCAAAAACGGTCAATTGGTCAAAAATAGGGATCAAATAGGGTTATAATTGTTATAAGACTGTATCTTTTGATCTAAGAAGTATGGGTGTCATCCTCTTCGCACGTAAGTCACCTGGATTTAGGCAGTAGTTTGAGTTCGGAGGTGGGGCTTATGGGCTTGTCAAAGGTGAAATATGGTAAAAAAAAATCTGGTTCAAAGTTGGGCCAAAAATAGGCCTTATTGAGCTATAAACCTTGTAAACCCGATATCCTTGTGATCTAAACAAGTATGGGTGTCCATCTCCCGCAGGACTAAGGACAAAAAAATGTCGCCCAAGTAGGCAGTTGATGAGTTCGAGGTGGGTGGTGTGGTCATGGTGAAGGTCAATGCAGTAAAAATAGGTTAATTGCTATAAACTTTGTCAATGTGGTGAGGATGTGAAACTTGGAGTGTGGTCCTTCCTGTGCCAAAAAAATTGAGGGCAAATTTCAAGGTCCATCATGAAACATGTGTATGAATGATTGAAACTTGTAGGGTTTGATCAACATTTCGTCCAAAACTTGTGAAGGTATTATTTAGAGGGTCCTATAAGGTCATTCAAGGGTCAAATGGAAACATGGTGGGTGTGGTCAGTATTGGTGTTCATCTTGGCACTATAGATGTCATCCATGTAGGCGGTGGATGATTTGGATTGATAGGTCAGTGGGCATGGGTCAAAAGTTAAATATGGTAAAAAAGTGGGTCAAAATGGTAAAAATATGGGTCAAAATTTGGTAAAAAATATGGTTATAATTGTTATAAGCCTTGTAAACACAATATCTTTTTTTATCTAAGCTATATGGGGGCCCATCTTCGCACCATGGATGTCACCCAAGTGTCGGTGGATGAGTTCGACGGTAGGGTCAAATGCGGTTAAAAATGGGATTAAATTGCTGTAGCCCCTTATCAATTGTGGCAGGAGATGAAACTTGGTGGGTGTGGTTCAACATTCTGTGTCACGACAATTGAAGTCAATTTCAAGGTCCTGCGGGGTCGTTCAGGTCAAACGAATGAAATTACTATCACCCCTTTGTCAATTGGTGGTAATGGATGATGAAACTTGTTGGGTGTGGTCAGCATTAAGTGGCCAACAAAATTGAAGGTCATTTCAGTCATTGGGGTCATCAAGAAAATGTGAAGGTCATTGCAAGGACATCCGTGAGGTTAATCAAGGTCAACTCACTCAACATGTGGTATGTCATGAAACTTTGTGGATTGTGGTAGTATGATGAAACTTGGTAGGGTGTGGTCATCATTCAGTGCCAACAAAATGTGAAGGTCTTTCAAGGTCATGCAGGGTCCTTCATGTCAGATCACAGTTAGGTGGTAGATGATAATCTTGGTGGTGTGGTCCAGCATTCCGTGCTACGGCATGTCCGTAGGTATTTCCGCACGGTATGTCTGTGTCACAGACTGCGAAAGATATTATCTAAATTGGAACGCGCGAGAGATTAACGTTTATCATTCCGTCATAGAGAATGTGTGTAATGAAACTAATCTCAAATATCTCTGAAAAACGAGGGGATTCTATGGCCATTTTATATTTACTTGTTTTGTTTTGAAAATGTATTGTTATTGGAACTGAACCTATCGAACCGCGAGAAACTTGACATTTTTTCGGGTACTACTTCGGTGTCTCGCAGATACGGAAAAGTAACACGCAATCTCTACGGGCGCATCCTTTTTTTCCTTTTCCCACAATGCCTTTCCAATATTTTCCAGTCTTGAAAATTTTCCAAAAAACACTTTTTTGATTTATACACCACTTTTTTTTTCAAATTTGAAACAGGTTACCATCTTACCGACCGCCGTAATTCAGCAGTGCCAAAAAAAATTTAAGTTCATTTCGAGGTTATGTGGGGTCATTAAAAAATGTGAAGGTCATTTCAAGGTCGTGGGGTTATTCAAGGTCAACCACGCAATATGTGTAGGGTCATGAATTTGGTGGATGTGGTTCGACATTTCTAAACCGAACGGAAAACGACGAAAAAATTGTGAAGGTATTTCAAGGGTCAAGTAGTGTCATCCAAGGCCAAATAACTACAAATAGTTTGATGGTCATGTAGCACTTTTATAACCATCAAATTGGCAACTGCTATGGTAGGAGCCTCAATGGTTGAGAACCACTTATGAGTAGGGTTATAAATCAGATCCCATTCTAGAATTTGGGGAAGAAGGTTTGAAGATGTTTTTCTATAGTTTTGAAGGTTGGTGAATCAATTTTGGGTCAACTTCTTGGAAATGTGGGGAACTTTGTAAAATAGGGGGTAATTTATTCAGGGTAAATTTTGAAAACGTCAATTGTGTTTTAATGTAAGCAACCAATGTTTTGTCTCATTATAAGGATTAAAAAAAGTATAGGGTTTGTAATGTTCCGACCTTTAGTTACATGGCTACAGCCCTGATACGGTTCAGGTCATTCTGGGGCAAAAAAATCCAAATGCTCATATTTGTTGAAACCGTGTCAAATTCTTGCTCTGGCCATACTGAAGCCAGAAAATAATTTCAATTCTTCATTCTTTGGGTGACACAGCTCTGTGTACATTTTGAGGTCAAGTTTTTGGTGCCCATAGACCATGCAGACCTTGTTTACATTTTTGTTGGGGTGGGGGGTTGTTTGTTTGTGTGGTGGGTGGGTTTGGGTGGGTTTGGGGGGCCCTTTTTTGTGGTGGGTTTTTTTTGGTTGAGTTTTTTTTTGGTTGGGGGCCACTAATATTACGAAACCAATGCCAAACATTGTAAAATAAGGCAAGACGAACAATTTTGCCACCCAGTTTTCAACAAAATCGGTGCACTGGGTAAAACGTTTACCCCCAGGATAACATTGAACCTTAATAGGGCTGTCCTGCTTTAACTAAAGGTCGGAACCGCTAACCTATACTTTTTTTAATCCTTATAATGAGACAATACATTGGTGTAACTTTACACCAAACACAATTTTGACTTGATTTCAAATTTACCCATGTACTAATTTACCCCTTATTTTACAAAGTTCCCCACATTTTCCCAGAGGTTTGACCCAAAAAATCTGAAATTCAGCACCGACAAACTTAAAAAGCCTCTCAAACCTTCTTCTTCCCCGAACTGCTAGATGGATTCGATTTATACCCTATATATTTCCATCACAATTCTCCCTCTGATCTTAAAATTTATTTCGCTCCATTTACTTGTGGTTCGAGAACCGCCTTGTTGCATTTTCCATCAATATGCTTGAATAAAGCAAAGTTTCTCCGTAATATTCTTTTACTTCATATAGACCATGTTAATCTGGCAGTGCTTTGTGTGTGTATGTTGTCCTTTGGTTGTTTATTTGTTTGTTTTAAAAAATCCATCTTGACCATCCCTAGATCGTCATTAGATTAGATTTTCATATTAAAATAACTCCGTGATAGTTGGATCTCTACACATCTTGTCCAATTCCTTGCCAGAGCTCTTGATTATATTGATCAATGCCTGTAGCAGTAATTTAATCTAAGTCTTGTCCAATTAAAGTGGATCATGAACCCCATACTTAAGATGACAACTGGCACATTATTGGAAAAATAGTGTGCCCTAACAATTTTTTAAAATTCATTTTTTGTGGCATGGTTGTAAAACTTGTTATATACATAGCCCTCACCTGAAATGAATTTAAGACCAAATCACGTCCTTATGGTAACAAACGATTTTATATTATGGTCGCCTGCGCATTAATTAAGCAGAACTATGGACATGGCGTTTACTCAAGAAAACACCGCATGCTTTATGCATGTTTCCCACGGCGTGGTACCCTGTTTGACCGGTCTGTGGCCTTTGTTGTTTTAAAGTCATGAGTAAGAGTCTTGATAGATGCAATAATATACACATTTGTTGATTAAAGTTGTGGTAAACTTAAGTTAGCATCAAAATTACCTGGATGTCTTTTAACCTCTATTAACGTCCCTATCGTTTTTGAGTATTTATTTTTATGTGTAAATTTATCTCTATTCTTTCAATGGCCTAGACCCTAGTCTATTGAAGCAAACTTGAAGAGAATATTGTTGAAAATGTGCCAGTTGGCCGCTTTAAATAATACTAAGACTGTCAGAGCAGTGCGTTGCCGAATGTCCAGCCTGTACACATTAGTATTTATATATCCCCATATTGGCTAATGTACATAGATGTTGGGTGCATTTCAAGCAGGATGGCACAATTTTTTGCACACAATATTCTGGATGAATGTTAACTCTTTTGGGGCCATTTAAGTACGTACCATGGAGTTCTGTTTCACTATGTTGAAAGTGCTGGCAATCCAGGGAAAGAAAATAATTACACATCCAAACCCACCTATGATACCTCTGTCTGGGCACATTACAGGGTCAAGATAGCCCTCTAGATAACCAATCAAAATAGTCGTGCTTCAAATTCGTGTAAAAACATGGCACCATTTCATACAGTATATCTGATTTGTTCAGTACCATGATCTCACCTTTCAAGTGACCAATGAAAATAATGCTTAGTGCCGATAGAAAGGAAGGTAAATATGGGGGGGGTTAAGTTTGGTTAAATTCAACAACTCACGTATCTCCTTGTACAGGAGCCGTACCGTTGTTGATTAGTAATCAACCCACAGTGATATGCAATTAGCGCATAAGAGCAGTGTTCACGGAAGGCGTTTACGCGGTACGCTTGTAAGTCGAACGCGGATGTTCGTTCAAGTTTAGAACTCTGAGTACGGGAAAGTAATGCACAGGTGCAAACTGCAAAAGCAACAAAACAAACTAAAACCATGACATGTTTCTAAAATATTAGTTAGGTAAGCTCGTTGTCGAAACTGGAAAAACATTTAGTGTTGTGAGAATAATTATGTTCCTCTTCTATTACACGGTATTAATAAGTTTTTCTAATGATTTTCGTTTGTGAACGGGTTCAAACATGGTACAGAGTGGTTCAATCACAAAATCAACAACTCTGCATCGATTTTGCGTGCCGCGTAATTGTTACCCGCGTCGGGCGGCTAAAGCGCCCTCGCTGATAAAAATACGCGGGACCGCATGATTGAACAGAGGTGTTGATTTGTGATGTGAACACTCGTGTACCATGTTTGAATCCTTAAATGCATGGGCTTTGGAATATGGCCTGCTGCATGGTTAGATATACTCTTTGGTTTGTTTTAATTGTGTACTAACTTCTGGGGATGTAATCTGTATAAGAATTTGTTGGGAAAAAAATAAAGCATTGGCAGGCACTTTTTGCCCCTTTACTTCTAACCCCCCAGGGTAAATGGTGCTGTCGTACACTGCAGGACTTGTGGTGCGGACCCATAGCAAACCACCCGCAACAACAATAACATGGATGTTTGGCCCCAGTGCTATTGAAACAGAGAGGGGGTACGGTAGGATGCACCTCAGCGGCGGTGCCAGGGGAAAATCAAGGAGACGCTAACTCCATGCGGGGGGGGGGCGGGGGGGGGGGGCGACGACTGAAACAACGAAACAATACAAAATGAAAACTCATTTTTGGTTTAAAAAAACCCTAATTTGTGCAATTATTGCATTAAACCCCCTGTTTTTCCTAAATTTTGAAAATCACAGGGCGGGGTGGCACAAATTTACTTTTACCCGATGTCATACCGAGTTCATTTTCGAAGAGCAAGCAATATTCCACCTTGCTGGTATAATTCCATCCTGGTGAGGCACCACAGTGGAAATAAACTTCCTGTAAAAGGGTTCTTTTGGGTTATTATCCCAGGGACATTGTCCCAATAATTGCTTAGCATGTTGACAATTATGTGACATTACGACCTTGGTTTCCTTTATTTAGTATGAAGGGGGCATTTGTGATACACAGCCTCATCCACCGACTTTACCTGGGAAAATTTTTGAGATTATCAACTGAATCATTGGACTAAGTGTAGTATGTGTGGATAATGAAATCAATCTACTCTAGAAGAAATCGTAATTTTGTGGTGTTCTGTCCGTAACCAATGAAATTACAAACACAGTTTCTCTGGGGCAGCGTGATATAACTTCGCGTGTAACATTAAACCCAGATCGAATAACTGCAATTTTGAAAGCCCTTTCTTGAGGATATCTAGTGAGCCCTGCCCACCCATGATGATACTAGGATCACGAAACCACCTTTAACTTATGTACTATCGAAATATAGAGTACACAATTTGATGCCCTGGAACATGAATTTTTTCCACAGGGGTTCATGGCACACATCTGTAATTGTATTGTTTGCTATTTATAGATTCCTCCACGGGGGTGGGTGATGATTTGAAATGATGATGAGGAAACGCATTCAAAACCAGTCGTCAGTGACGGTGTGCAGCTGACTTTGAATATTGCACGAGAATAATTATCAGTGGGTTGCTGGTATACCACTTAATGTCAATTCGATACAACAATCCGCCAAAATACAGTGTGTTGGATGTGGGTGCTTGCTATGGGTGGTTTTTTAAAATTTGTCCTACCAATGGCACACACAACGAATGAAATGACAACACAGTCATCTTGATTTAAATCAAACGCCTTCAATGAATTACATTCTTGTCACATAAGCGCGCTTGCTCATTATGAGAAAAAGAGGAGTATCTGAGACAATGATCCAGGTACACAATTTTTACACCTGGCACCTATACACAACATAATTTGGATCAATACGATTAGTGTATATGGCAAAGCGGCACCCACAGTACAGTGGAAGAAGAAGCGGGGCAGCCATTGCTTTATTGTGGTAACTCCTATGGGTTTTCTATTGTGGTCGGCAAAACATGCGAGTGAGACGGTGAATTTCTAAGATTACGTAACGTTTTGGCCTTCTATATAGAAACTGCTTTGGAAATCCAAACCAGATTAATTGGCATGGGGCCAATGGGGCAATAATTATAGATTCCTTCAACAAGAGATAATTGGCATGGGGGCAAGTAATTCAGGTAATCCAGCCAAGCAATTAAGTTGGCTACATAGTATCACAAATTAGCTCCAAGGGAGGTTAGTTAAATTGGATGTAGGCATTTCATTGACACAGTTCAGGACCTTTGGTAATTAATGAATTCAATGCTCGGATCGTTTAAGTTATAGGTGATTATTAAAGGTACATTTATGACCTAGCACCATTCGATCCTAAGCCAAACTTGTTTATAATTCACTAGTATCCTCAGAACGGTTATTCCAAAAAACTCCAAAATCAAATCCTTATTTTATCTTTTAATATATGCGTTAAATTACTGTTAAATGAACAGGGATATTTTGACGGAGAGAACTATACATTAAATAATATGACTGGTACTGCGATGAGGCCCAGGTGCCAGTCAGCTTCTCGCTGAAATGATATGCTGTTGATCTGTATGCATGTGAAAAGTCCAACAGAGAACAAGAGATGATATTATTATCCATAACAATTGTTTTTGTGACAATATTTACACTAAAAAAACCTGTAACCCTTGTACTGCATTTAATGGGTTTCGTTTACCCCGCTACATCTAAGAGTAAATCCGTCTGAAATGAGTTTAATTTTACCCCGCTATACAAATGAAACAGAACTTGTGTTCTCAAGTGACGGTAGATTGAAGTGTAAAAAATTGCTATTTTTTATGTGATTTTTCCTCAGTTTCTACGGCTAGTAAGCAGATGCAACAAATGTTTACACTATTGAAAGATTGGTGCAGGCAGCATGTTAAGCAGACATTTGCAAATGGGGAGGGGTGCTGAGGCATTTCCTGAGGGGCAAATTTGGTCCTTCTCCATAGACACTGTACAAACGGTCAGTTCATTTGGGGGGGATGGCGGGGGGGGATGGGTTCTGAGCAGGGGGCACTCCCCTACCCACTGCTGGTTTTGCCACTGCTACTTGGGCAATGGTTCAGATGATATAAAAACCTCAATTTCTTTGAGATAAATTGGGAGATGAGGCTGTGGATCAGGACATGCCCCTTAAAAGAATAAACAGAGCCTTGAAAGTATTAGCTAGTATTACTTAATTCATAAACATTTAAAATGAGACAGGAATTATTATTGTAGTGTGTATGAAATTGAGCATACATAATTTGCTTAGAACATTTACACTCCATGTTGAATTGATTTATTTTATGGGCAGGTGTGTGTATTTTTTATTAGAAATTTTACTGCAATGGATTTTATATCACATTCAGATTTTGTTAAAAATATGTGCTGTATTAAAGTTTATGAATTAGGATGTCTGCTTATTTTGAAGTTTCTTGTGCATTGGCAAAAATCAATGCACTTGCATGAGTTTGACCACGGACTCATTAAATGCATGTACCCCTGCGGGGCTTGTGCCATTATTCGTCATCAGACTTAGTACATGTGCATTGATTTTTTTTTGCCAATGCACTTAAAGCTGAAAATATTCTGCCATTAAACTCTAATTTATTCTTTAAGGTAGGTTATCGGCTATGATGTCCTGGATAGATTTGGTTAAAATTAAATGAAATATGAGTAATGATGACAGAAACATGTATGCCAATTTTAAGTTTTGCCCAAAATGCATTTTTGAGATATTTAAAATTTTATGGTTTCAATTTCCCTTAGACTTTGTACAGAGGATGATTTTTGCAATGTGCCAAATGGTAAAAAAATTGACAAATTGCTGAAAAACCTATATTTTGTAATAATTTTTTCCAAGTTGGTTTTCATTTTGCTAGCCAAATTAGTGTAAGTAATGTTAGTATTTGCATGATTTTTTTAGAAATACTAGAATTATTTGTAGAAAGAACTACAGTGTACCTTCAATCTTAACAAATAGGTGTCAGGTGTCATTCTCTTGTTAAGGTATGGTTTTTCTCAAAAATTCTAAATTAAAAAATATTTTTTCTCAAAAATTAAACACTTTATCAACCAACTCTAATGGTAAAAAACTAACTCCTTGTGTTTGGATTCCATAGGGGGGCCCTTTTCTTCTTGGCTAGAAATAATTATATCTTCAAACTCTAGGGAAATAAAAAAAAATGAATCTAGCCACTTTAAAATTAATTTGGGAAAGGTTTTTTTACCTGAAGTTTTCTGTAAAGAAACCAAGTTTCAATTGTATTGGTTGAGAAAATCTGATTTATAGTCATTCTCTGGGAGCATAATTAAGAAATAAAGGGTGATGCAGTATCATTTATGGGCGAATAATGTGTCCGAGGTCGGAAAAACTAAATAATGGGTGAGGCACAGCCGAGCCCATTATTTTTAAGTTTTTCCGGCCGAGGATACATTATGAGCCCATAGGTGATGCTGCAAGTCCTTTATTTCTATTCTATTACCTAAAACCGCATGACCCATTATTGCAGAATAATGGGCAGTAAAACTGACCAATGAGAAAGCTGCATTTTCAATAATGGGCAGTAGAGGTAATAGAATAGTTGATAATACTACCTTAATATTATTTATATTTAGTTTTATAATTGTAGTCATTGCATATTTTCCTTTCATTACATTGGACAACACAAAGTATGATTTACAAATATTACAATTTAGAATACGTAGAACAAACAAAACAAATTAAAAACCACCAGTACACAGAGAAGTCAAGCTGATGCAAAATTATTGTCTTGAAAAAAAAATTATTTTATATTTTTATATGCGATAATTTGTTTGTTTGTTTTTTTTGGCTGTGAAGGAGAAAGTTGTTACAACTTGTGAAAAGTCCATGTTTGTAGTTTTACATAACAAAGCTGTAATGTTAGGTTGTTTTTTTTTTCTCCACAGGGCTTTCAGCAGCCAAGCTCTTACAGGAATCCCAAATTGATGTGCTGGTTCTTGAAGCCAGGGATAGAGTTGGAGGTCGTACATACACAATTAAGGTAATTTAGGAAGTAACCTTACTTTTTTGCAGGAAGTTTGTAGAAATACAGGATGTTTTCTAACAATTTAACCCAGATTTAAAGGGGGATGACCCAATTTAAGTTTATTAATTTTTCATCTTGATAGAATGGTCTTCACCCCAAAACCCCATCTGTTAAGTTTGGCGCCCGGGGTTTGGCGCCGATATTTCAACCCATTTTGAAGTGAGAGCTAAGAAATGATTTTGCAATCCCGTAGAGTCTGTGTAAAAATTAATATGGGTCGACGCCAAAATGGGGCATATTTTTGCTACATAACTCCAAACAATAACCAAAACATCATTTTGAGCCCTAAGATTTCACAGAGGTAAAGGAGAAAAATAGTAGCTTTCTTCCGATACGAAATTTTAACAACTTCCGGAGGAAAAAAATCTGGGGACCCCTGGGGACGAGGCTATAGCGATCAGACCATGGACCTTTAAGGGGTGGGTCTACACGTTTTTAGTCAAATTTCCCAATTGCCCATTTCTGGACTTTACCAAACAGGGTACATAGGGCTATGTTTTATATAATATCATATTGTAATGCCCATAAAGTTGTGTGAAAATGGGAAATTTTGATCTTGTTGCTCATGGTGGTAACGAAACAGGGCTTCTGATTGGCCTACTAAACACGGGAACAAAACGTACTGCTTACCACGTAACCTTGCATTACACCATACTTGGGTTAGAAGGTGCATGGGTACAATGTGCAAGAAACCATGAAGCTGGATTTTTGAGATGGTTTCCATGGCAACCAGGAGCTGACTAATCAGGGAAATTATGGCCAAAAACTTCAAAATGAAGCCCTAATTCAAAAATCCGGCTTAATGGTTTCAAGCCCATTGGATGCTTGATATCTGTGCCAAATTTCATGTTGATACAACTTTAGTTTTTGTTACGTTCGTTCACGTTTCATAACTCCCGATTTCACCATTTGAGATATTGAGCGAAAACGTAATTGAAAATAATAACAATTTGCAAAAAAAATCTTAATTTTGGCCCAACGGGGTGAGTGATAGTGATAAAACGAAAAAAACATAAAAATGCTGTCGAGATGAAAATGGACAGTTGGTTGGTTGGTGCATAATAGGTTTTAAGTTTTATAAATTAATTTTGAAAAAGTTGTAATATGTGGTCATAATAATAAAAGTTATTATTTAGCTTAAAAAAATCACAGGGTGACACTTTCCAACAAAATGTCTACAAAAATTGCATCGAAACGTGGAGACTTGTTGACGGGGCTGCCACTTGTATTCAAAGGTGGAAAAGATGCGTGAACAAGAAAACGCGTAAAAAGGGTGTTTTTTTTACAACAGGCGAGGTACGCGTGTACATCGTTTCGGGTGGCACAAAACGGGCAAACAAAATATGAAAAAAGGGTTATGTTTTTTCTCTATCCAATGTGAAATTGTCATGTTTATATCTCATTAAGCAAGGGTCAAAATCATCCCAAAATGGTAATTGAAAATTGGGATAAGTAAAGCCCAAAGCAAGATAATAAAGGGTATATTTACGATGCAATGCACTGCGTATGTGAGGGTATCATAAACAGACAAAAATATTGTTTAGGGTATGTTTAGCTTGTTTGTTAGTCGGTGATGAAATGAAATACATATTTAGGGTTGCATTGAACAGTCCATGTTCACGAATCATAGCCACCTTTGAATACAAGTGGGCCCCCCCGGGCCTTGTTTACTTACAATTGAGCATTACAATATTTGAAACGGAAATAGTCCTATCTTACCTCAAACAAAAGGCAAATGAAAGCTGTGCAGTTTACACTGTCTATCATCCTATACTTATGCTAGGTTAGACTTGTTTTCTTCAATTTGAAAAATAGACCCCCCCTTAAGGCAACAAGATAACTCTGACCACAAGTTGCCTATCATACAGCGTTTTGATAGGCTAATTACATCATACTCAGTTTAATATCATACCAGCTGAAATGCAGCTACAAAATCTAAGCTCTCAGCCATACCACCACACCATCTTACCACATCCTGATTGGCTCTAAAAATCTTACACAGGCTCTATTGTGACCAATCAGCATGTAGTACTTCATTTCCGTGGGTTTTGTTAAAGGAGACCCGTACACGGAAAAATGATTTAAAAATATACACCTATAAAAAATTGACCCCAGTTCCAAGTGGTTTCATAGAAAAAATCGGGACGTATATTAACCATATACAATGAATTAAACCATCAAGTCTGACCATGTGCTTTAAAATGTGTAGTTGCATATGTGTCAATAATTGTGTTTCATAGCGATAGGTATATAAAGTTATTCGGGTAAGGTTTCCTTTAAACGATCACTTATTGAAGATTAGGTGGCAGGCCAGTCATGTAAGATGTAAGATAAAGAATAAAGATATTATTTTGGAAATTCATCTCACTCACTCATCACCACTCACTCATCACTCAAACCTCACAATATTATGCCAGTTTGTTTCTTTGTCATACTCAATGTTTTATTTTTAATGGTAAGAAATCTTTTATTTAATTTAAACTGATATTGATCACATTTTTCCCCAAAGGAAAAAATATGAAAATTTTGGGCCTATGCATACTACCACCACCTTTTCTTTCATTTCAATATCAGGACCCCCAAGATAGACTACACAGATGTAGGATGGTTCTAGGAGGAGCACTCGGTCCCACGCAGAACCGAATCATAAGACTGGCCAAAGCGTTGGTGCTTGTTGACACCAATCTATGATCATCAATGAAACACAGAGATCAGTGTTTTTCCAGTCGGATGTACAAACACTGTAAGTACCCATTACTTTTGGTGTAGTTTTGTACTTATTGGTGTGTTATCAGCAATACTTGATTTTCAAAGCCCCCACAACACAATTGGTTGTTGTGGGGCTTATGCTATTCTGAAGAGGCGGGGGATGGGCAGAGGGGCTCGGGGATGGGTTAGATGGAGGGAAAGAGGGGTAGATGGCGCTGTGGATGAAAATGATAAACGGGCAGATGGGGGGGGTGGATGGGCAGATGGGCGGGGTGGATGGGCAGATGGGGTGTGGTGGGCAGATGGGCGGTGGATGGCAGAGGGCTGGTAGGATGGGTAGATGGTGGGCAGATGGGCTGGTGGATGGGCAGATGGGCGGGTGGATGGGCAATGTGCGGGATGGATGCAGATGGGCTGGTGGATGGGTAGAATGGATGGCAGATGGGCAGATGGGCTGGTGGATGGGCAATGGTCGGTGTGGATTGGGCATATGGGCGGGTGGAATGGGCAGATGGGCTGGTGGATGGGTAGATGGATGGCAGATGGGCAGATTGATGGGCGGGTGGATTGGCAGATGGCGGGTGGGTGGGCAGATGGGGGGGCGGGTGATGGGCAGATGGGCTTGTGGATGGCAGATGGGCGGGTGGATGGGCAGATGGGCTGGTGGATGGGTAGATGGCTGGTGTATGGGCAGATGGGCTGGTGAATGGGCAGATGGGCTTGTGGATGGGTAGATGACTGGGTGGAATGGGCAGATGGCGGTTGGAGGGCAGATGGCTGGTGGATGGGTAGATGGGCTTGTGGGTGGATGGGCAGGATGGGCTGGTGGAGCGGGGGCAGATGTACGGGTGGATGGGCAGATGGGCGGCGGTGGATGGGTGATGGGCGCAAAGCATTAATCCCCTCTACAGACTAACCTGATTATTCAATGAACTTCTAACATGAGCACGGTGATAGAAAATAATGAGGTCATGTGCTGTATACTTTATTGGATAGGTTATGAATATCAATGACTCATTTGCATATTTTGGAGAAATTTCATTAATCCACTCTACAGACTAAACCGATTAGTCAAATGCACTCATGTGGCACTGTGATAGATTTCGATTTCGTGGGGTTCGAATCCCACTGCTGCCACCAAATGTAACAGGAATCATCACTCTCCCTGAAACACAAGAGCGGAAGGCACTGGAAACTACTTATAAAACACTGACAGGAAATTAACTGTTTCTCAAAATGTGGACTTTCCATTGCCATTTATTAATAACAGCAGCCCAACAAGGCTGAACAGGAAAAAGATGTACACAAGCTGGCATTCCAAATCAAGTCAAGAAAAATACATGTGCTTTCAAACTATAAAATCTGGGCTTGGGGCCTTGCTTCTATTGTCTGGAGCTAAACATGCCACTAAATGAATTCTATTGGCTAAACAAATCAATTCACTCTACAAACAACAAAGATGACCTGTACAGAAACTTATGTGGGGCTAAGTCTGGATCACGCTATAAACCTGCTTAAGGTATATTTTTAAAAACTTGTTTAAATACCTCTTACACATGACAGGTCATGTTGGTTGCATATTTTGGACAGGTTTGATGCATATTAATGAGCTCATTTGCACAACCACTACCACTTTGTGGGAGCCATCTTAATTATGCAACCAGTAATTTCTTGATTCTTTGTCATGTTTGTTGTCTGCATTTATTCTAAACTTCGCTCGAGCACAAGAGATTCTCCCTAGAAATACAATTGACCCGTTTCAAGTATGGCTGGCAGCCATTTGGGGCATGCACTACTTTTTTAACAAACCATGACACTCATGCTCACTTCAAATACTTAGGAATTAAGATCACTTTACTTTCAGAATTTGGCACCTTTTCTCTCTCTCATTATTTTACAGTGAAAATACACACTTAGCTGATCACTACTTATGCCCCGCCAGAGTGATTTTAAAGGCTGACTCAGAGATTTGGAATAATTATTTTTTGTGTAATAATTTGAAAATAGTCAACTCTAACTAAAGAGAGTAAACCTAAAAGGTACAATTCCGAAGTTTTGAGAGAATCGGATATTTCCTTTTGATGCCGTACAATTCTTTATAGTATTTACGTCCCATAGGATACTTAAATTTCCGGATCCGGAATTTTATAACAAAGGTGTGATTTTCTATTTGAATTTGGATATTTGAGCTTAGCTTTTCACATGGGATTAGTATGGACAAGTATTATTTATACCCAAAAAAACATGATTGGTTTGGAAACTGAGGGCGCCGCCTTGGAAAATCTCTGAGTCAGCCTTTAAGGTTGAACATACTTTTTTTTTTTTTTTGACCAGTGAGGGGAACACAACAAATATTAACCCTAACACTAATTAAATCCTCACAGCTGCTAGAGTTAGGAAAAATGCACTAATTCCAGATTAGCGATGAACGTCCATCAACCAAGACTCATATGGGCAAGAAATCGTTGGTCCGGGAAAGCCAGCGACACCACCTTAGCGCGGCTAATCCCCCGGGTACTGTGGAATGGGGCCCGAAAGGGCCCTGGGTTCGAGTCCCCCTAATTTGCGACTTTTTCTTGTTTCCGCTCTTCACTACTCAACTCCCTTCATTCCCTCCAGGCTTAGAAAACCGATGTGTTTTAGGTTAAAATGAACGTTGGGAAAAATATGGAAATTGAAAATTTGAGGAATGTACAAAAAATATTGAGAACACAATTTCCTTTTAAGTGAACACATTGAAGAAAACATGACATTTTTGTTGAAAATATGAATTTTTCATTTTGAAAAAAATGTCAGTTCCCTCAGTTTCTCCCAGTTCCCCTTAGTGTATACTATTGATTGGTCCCTTAAAACATTGTTGTAATGTTACTGATATCATTGTATCATGTATCATTTTTCCAATATTTTCTACGAGCAAAATCATAATTCAATGGTATTGTACAAAAATGTAGCAAATCCACTGGAACTAATGGATAACATTCACCTTTGCTCGAAGTCTAGATGAGCTTGGAAAACAGGTTAGTGGAGATGTTTTCATAAGTGTTGCCCTTTTCCTGACATTAGTTTTTGCCTTAAAGGGATTAGCACGATTTGCTATCCGAAACATCGAAAAAATCATCAAAAAATTCTATTTTTGATTTTTGTTATTGACCATGGATTGTGAGCCTCTCCTGCGTGGCAAGTGGTTGGCGAAATCTGTGTATTACAGACAAGGCATATACTTTTTATCTGATTCTGTCATTTTTTTATACGTGCGTATCAAATCCGACTTGATAGCAAAAAGCCTTTCCCGGTGAATATCCCCCATTTTAACGCGATATTGTGCCCCGGGATCAATACAGGTTAACCTCAAACACAAACATTATTGATGGTTGTTCATCATGCTGTACTGGTGTAAACTTACAATCTGCTGTTTCGTTGTAGAATTTTGAGAATGCCATCCACTGTATGTTTAGTTGTGAGGAGACGGTAATGGAGCAAATTTTTTTCCTCAAATTACTGAATTTTTTTTCTCACATTTGGGGTTTGTTTCTACATTGAAGCAGTTATATGATTTGTACACACTAATTCCTGATTTATAAGTTAAAGAAATGTCATTCCCCATTTTTGATTTCTCTCGCAATATCGCTGCTAATCCCTTTAATTATAATTTTGAAGGTAATTTTACAAGATTATTTAAACAACCCAATCCTAACTGTTCCATCAATTCACCCCCGTCCACCCCTATACCTCTACTATAGTGTTTCCCGAGGGTCCAGGCTTATAAGAAGTTATCTGAAGGGGTGTTTCTGTGGACCCACTTTCTTCTGACCCACTTATATGACAATATTAGGTGACAAGACAAAAATTTTTTTTTTGGTCTGTAACTAGACAGTTAGCTCATTTCTTCTAACCTTTCACTCTGAAACATTTTGGTCATTTAATCAATCTTTGTTTTTAGGCTCCGACAACCGCATGTGGCTTGGTATTTGCCATGGACAACAGATTGCCGTTTAGCTGTCTTGATTTAGAGAATAAGTTATGATGGGGAACCAGTACCGCTTTAAGAATGATTGAAGACATCCAAAGTATTATAAAATGCCAGTTGACAATTACATTAAATAATTTGGCAACCAAAAACAAAAATGGGGTTTTTAGCAGGCAGAAAAAAATGAATGAGGTGGTAACCCCCTTCAGAGACGGGGGGTAAGCAGGGTGCTCAAGCATCCCGAGTTTAAGGGAGTGTTGGTCAGAATGAAGGGGGTGGTCTTTGTAGTGAGTTGTTACTTCGTAGTGATTGCAACGTCGGCGAGGACAAATTTACATTCGCGTAAATACGAGTTTGGCTTAATTCACATCATATTTATTTGTCAAAGTAACGCCATCAAGTCCAAGATAGTACTGGGAGTAGTATTATTCAGAAACCTTGCTAATGATTCCTGGGGATGGTCTTTAACGAACTGTGTATGCCTAACTTTTTTCATGATGTCTCTGGCATCACCGTGGGTTGTCCAAAAGCAGAAGAATGGGACCGAATGACAGCCCAGGATTATATTTGACAAACTTGTTGGGTTTCTTTTCCATAACACCAAAAGCATGGCAGACAATTTTTCACACTGAGGGGGAGGATTTGCAACAGAACCGTGTAATATCTCTTTTCTCTACTTCTGTGGTATATCAGGCTGGGAGCAGGGTAGTTGGAGAACGATGACCTTTTGAATGCTTGGCATTTTTATGGCAAACGGGTGTAATCTCACTTTTGTTTTCAAAATATACTTCCTTTTGCTTGGCTCATGCTATATACCCGGGGGAGGGGGGTAATAGGTGTAAGGCTGGCTTGTGTGCACGTTTCAACCCCAGGGGCATTAGTGGCCAGAAATATGGGGTCGTTAAGTTTTTTTGGCTCACAATTTGTTAAATTTCTCCAAAATGGGTTTTTTGTGGGTGAATTATGTAACATTTGCTAATAAGAGTACTTGGGTGAAATTTTCCAAATTTTTTCCCGAAATAAGGATAACCTTTGATGACGTAGTAAAATTAAAAAAAAACAAACATTAGGGGTCCATTGGATGACAACGATGCTGAAAAGGAGGGGGGGCCTACAGTCTTACATACCTGTCACCTTCCAAATGGGAGTTGCCTCAGGTTTTCTGTGTGTCGGTCATGTATTGTCAAAAATTTGATTCTGGCCGGCTGATGGTCAATTCGGCTTCTTCCAGGTTACTTTCCTGTCATGAATATTCCCATTTGAAGGGGAATGCTGAAGTCAACAAAATCATGCTCGCTCTGCAGCAAAATTCCTCACTGAATTACGTTTTTCACTAATATCATCAACAATGTATCCTGCAGCTAACATCTCAAGAAAATATTTTGAGATCAGATCAAAAAATGATTACATACGAGAAATCTTCGAGCACTCTATAGACTGTCCATAATAAGTTTTTCATGCCAGTTGCAGTGAAGTTGCCAAATTCAACAACCACAAACCATCAGAATATACACAGTACATGAAGTATCATCATGGGTAGATGTGATTCACATTGGTATCACCGTTGGTCTTATATACAAAAGGGTGTCTTTAGTTTTCCAGCATTAGATCATATTATATTCTGTCATTTCTTTGATTTCCAGACGTTCTTCTTTCCATTTGTACCTTGCTTCAAAATGCTACTATAGTGAAGGACAAATAAAGGCGACCATGCGCGTCTGACCAGTAATGTGCCTGGTGCAGAACTAATGTCGGTTCGGTCGGCCGGAAGATTATATGTGAACATTCCAAAGCTTATTAAAACAGAAATGTTTATTTACGTGAGTATTGTGTCCGTGCGGTCGAAACCACTCAAATAGGGCAAAGTTTGACATTTTAATCAATATTCTGTTGTTCGAACATGCCCCGCCCATAGTATAACCTTCAAACCAATCATTCTGCGCCGTGCTGCTTGACAAACCTTGACATATCCGCGCAATAGGGTCGGCTTATTCTGTCCCTGACTATAGTACCAACGCTTTTCCGATGCCGCTAAAAGTGGTCAGAGAACCACTGACCCAGGTGCCTTGGGTGTACACGATTGGGGTCACAGTATGTGAGCTGTTTAAAGGGGCATTTGTCCCGGAACTCTATAATGGCCTAAATCTGCCACAAACTATTGCTGATCACAGATTTCGTCAGAAGAACCACTGCCTTCCAAGACCCTATGGGTGTACACAGTTACAACGTCTCATGGATGTCAAAGGTCAGAAATACCTTTCAAACACAAATAAATGAGCCTTGTGCACAAATGATCTGAGTTTTAGAATATAACACAGATTTAATGATTTTAATCAGATATTGGATCAAGAATTTGGTATGTCCAAAGCACAATTATCTATACAATTCAAAATTACACTTAACAATTCTAATCTTACTCAGAGTTTATTTATGTCTCCAACTAAAAGTAGCGTTGCAGCTGCAGTTCAACGATGATATGTCCTCACAGCGAAGATTCCAAAATGACAGCGCATAAGTTCACATAAATATCCATGGTATATTCCATGCGAATCTTCTCAGTAACTTTTGTCCAGCAGTTCAAGATGACAGGGTTTTCCCTCAATGACACTAATATATGCTGCAATACAATCCAGGTATTCTACCACCATCAGTCTGCCGCTAATGTCCTCATTTAGGACCACAAACTGGAATCCCTTTGTGATTCCAAAAACAAGCTCTTTTGGCTTAAAAGACGACAGCAGACATTTCAGCTTTCAAGCTCCGGTGGTCTCCAAAAGTATTATAAATCCTGGCACTGTGTACAACACAAATCTACCATTATTGTAGATTAAAACTAGCTATAACTATATTGTATAGCTCCTGGTTACAACTGCTGGCCCCGAGACTTTACTCAAATCTCTATTATCAGGATTTCTAAGTCTTAAAACAGATATCAGCACAGCATAAACATGTAACCTTGCACTAGCTGACCAATTGGATTTGACATAAATTACATCATCATGGGGAATGGTTACATTTATAACATCATGGGGAATCCCCAAGTTATGCAATATGTTTTGATCTCAAAGCATAAACAAGTTGGCTCAGTTTCTAAATTTAGCCCTTTTGGGGAATCCCATTCATTTCTCTAGTTGTCAACAACAGGTGCATATCTCAACACAGCACTAGGGGAATCCCACTCACTTCTCTTGCACAATTTATCTAGTAAATAACACCTGGTCTGATCTCAATATAGTACAAGGGGATTTCCATAATAAAGTGCTTTTTCCATGAGAAACCTTTTTCTCAAATAAAATTGAAAATCAAATTAATATTTTTAATCAGAAAAATGGAGGCCAATATAACAACAGATTGAGGTCAAAGGTCACATGGGCCAATTAAAGGGGCATTCTATAAAATCTATAAAATTCTACTTGTGCCACAAATCAATTGCAACGATCACCAGAATTGGGTCAGAGGAATCAAAACCCTGGCCAATATATCGAGGGTTGACAATCAAGAAAGCCTTAACTCAAAAATCCAAAAACTTCAAATTTTCCAAAATTAAACATTTTTACAAGCAAATCTATTAATTACTCAAAATATAAACATCTCAATAACGCCATATATGGTACTGTAAGAACACATTATAAAGACTTTAGTCAAACCAAAGAACAATTTTTAATTATGAACAGCAGAATTAAAAAAATTCTTTAATATAAGAAAGGCTGAGTACGTTCTTCTGATGGTAATGAAAACGGTAATCTGTGGGGTACATCTTCAATCATGCCTGATGATTGGCACTTATTTCAATCAGATTGTTAAGGAAGTTATGCCCTTTGGAATGTTTTAAAAGACATCATCAATATAAGTGGGATAGGTTTTTTTTTGGGAGCTAAAAAACGGTTTTGCAATTCTGGCAATTGTGAAAGCTATGAAGCCTCAAACTAATTGTTTGGCCAAATACAGTTACCATCAGAAGGTCGTAACTCAGAGTTAGGGCTTTCTGTTAGTAAACAACGTGTGCGCATGGATGTGGTGAAGTGTTATTTTGCTTTGTAGGCAATAGGAAGTCGACTTGAGTTAAGGCTTTCATGGTTTTCAGAATTGTAGGTGTTACCGATGGCTTTTGGTACCAAAAACCTCAAAATCAACCAAAAGGGATTCCGTCCTTCTGTTGTCAGCCTCGAATGGTGGATACAGGTTGGGGTCGAGGCACATAGACAAATTAAAGGGGATCTTTGAAAATCTGAAAAAAATCCTTATGCACTATCGATGCTATAATCACCAGACTTGGTCAGAAGCACTGTGACCCAACCTAACATGGTTGTGAGCACAGAGTTTTGGGGTCAAAGGTTCATGTGGGACAACAAATGGTCACCGCATGATATACTTGTGCTTTCTAAAGCACAATCGGTTTCTAGTTTTACTTTCCTTTTGCTTTGGTTCTTTGCATATCACTTCATGTAGTTATCACGTGGGTTATGTAGATATCATAAGGGTAACATGTAGATATCACATGGGTTACAAGTAGATATCACACAAGTTACATGTGGATATCTCATAGGTGCTACATGGGTATCACATGGTGGTCATAAAAATATGACAAAACTGTTTTGATGATGCTTCATCATGTTTCCATGCTGGATTAAAGACACTATCAGTGATTTAATCGAAAGAGTGAAAATATTTGAAATTTCTCATAAGTTACCTTTTCCAACTGAAGAATTAACGGAAAGGGAAGCAAGCAGCAGTGTTACGAACCTCCATTCAATTACATTTTGCAGTAAGTGTTCGAACGGACAGTAATGACTAAATTTCTGATTTTGTCCTTATTAGGTTGCTTCTGGTCCTATCATTTGCAGGGTATGTTAGGATACAATTGTCCTTGTTACAAACATTAAAAAAACTGATTTTTGATGATTTTTTTGATTTTCAAATCACTGATAGTGCCTTTAAGGCCTACCCTTCCATGCTGACATAGTGCAGGTTGGAAGGGACCCTGGTACCTATACGGAAGGGGCGGATCCAGAATTCTCCTAGAGGGGCGCGCCAAATTTTAGGCGGCTTTTGCTGCCCTCGCCAGGTAGACCCATTACTTTTTTCAGTCGTCAAATCTTAAGGGGTGAGGCGGGATTCTTTGTCAAGTATTAAACAAGACAACAAAACATGTAACATACTGCATCAAAAAAGTCATTCTTCTAGATCTACATAATAAGCCCGACGCCCTGTGCCGTCATTCTTAGAGATTAATGGGCGCCCGGTGCGGTAAAAAGTAATTTTTCTAATTACAGGGCGCCTGACGCCCTGTATGCGGCACCCAGCGCCTGTGCCTCTGCCAAAAATAGAGGGGGCGCGCGCCGGGGGCGCCCCCTCTAAATCCGCCCATTTATAGTGATGAGTGCAGGTAACGCAGGGGACGATCCCCTACTCTTTTTGATGAGGTCTGCAATTTTTACATCTCAGGAATGATTTACCTCCCATTTTTGTGTCGCCTGCAAGGATTGCAGGATGCACTAACCTACAGGCCTCGATTCTGTATGACTGTGTAGCCGATTTTCAAGGTTTTGGAGAAAGTTTCTTTTTCGAGAAGTAAAAGTCCAATTGCTAAAGAAGGATTCATAGATGGCTATTTGGAACTTCATATGATGATGAGGCAAGAGTCACATACCAAGGTCAAAGGACATATGAGTCAAGTTATTTAACAATGGGCTAAAACCGTCAAAGGCCTCATCGAGAAGAATAAGACAATTGGTACAGAATTTGGGTCATAGATTCCCCATGGACCGTCCTATGATACTGTGGTCAAACTCACTAAGGTAAGTTATTAATAGTAGTGAAAGGAAAGGTGAATCAAGAAAGCACTATGTCTCAAAGGAGGGTACATACCTATGAAAAACTCTTGCCCAACCCTGAGTGAGGAGAAAAGGAATACTTGAGATGCATGAAATAAATTTTCAAACATGCCCCACATATAGATGTATAAATGCAGGACAAGAAATTGCAGACAGTCTATATTCTGCAATCCTTTATTCTTTGGGTAAATATAGGTTTTCCCAGTTAGTTTAAAATATTTTTCATATATTTCAGTCTCGTTAAGGTGTTTTTAGTCCCAGGAAAACGGAAACATGCGTTTGTTTAAAATCAATTTCGGTCAATTATATGAAAACACTTGGGGCCGTATTTTTTCTAAACGATGATTGAAATAAACGGTGGTTAGGCCTAAACGTGGTTAGGTAAACGCACTGTTTAAAAAACCGCAGGTTAACTATGTTAACAAGTTCGTTAGCTTAACACTGTAAATATCATCCACCGAACTGTGACTTATCTTCGCCTATATTTTCCATTACGGTGTGTGAAACAATATGCATGTCAGACAATGCCTCCGTAGTTGTAAAGGCCAACACAGGAAGCCCACGGGTAACTTTCAGAATGTACGTTACGCAAGGAAGCTTATACGGTGAATGATGGAGACAAAAGCCCGACCTAGTTTAAACTGTTTTATGTGTTTGCCCGCACTGCAGCATTCAAGACTATAACAGATAAACACGAGCCTGAAAATGAAGCAAAGGAAAAATGGAAGAGAAGGAAATGAAATGAGAACTCGAAAAGAAAGATAGAGAAATAAAGGAGGTAACTGGTCTAACCACGAGTATCTCATAGAGCTGAAAATATCAAGCATTTGATGAAAACGTGAAGGTAAACACGACTTAAACTACCCCGGACCAAGTTCTAAGTTTCCAAAGGTTTTAGGCAGTTTAACGAGGTTCGAGCCTAAATTTAAAAGCGTTGAAAAGTTAATCATGCTTTGAGAATTGCGTTTATTTAGCGGGCGTTTAAATTGCCGATTTAACCAGTGATTAGCGTTAAACACGTTGAGAATACGGCCTTGATCAATCAAATTAAATATATTTTCCACCGCTTTCGTCAAGATCCCCCAACTTAATTTCGTCGTGTCCAGGGCCCATCATCGGATGTTACAAGCCAATTTCGTCTTTGGTCATATTAATTTCACTTTAGTCAGTAACATTTTCGTCTTGTGTGCTGTACGTTTAAGCCATGACTAAAAGCGAGTCCTGTAACATAAGCAAATCTGTTATAATTTTTCTGTCTTTTTCCTTTGTTTATATTACCGAGCACAAGAATAAAGAGAAATTCCTTCTTCTCCTTTAAAAATCAAAAAATAAATAAGAAATTTCAAATTGATAATAAAAAGTAAAGAAAGAAAAATGAAAGAGCTGAAAAAGGAAAAATGAGGTGAAAAAAGAAAAATGGGGAAGAACAGAAAAAGAGTGAAAGAAAGTAGATAGGTAGATGATATAAATTTTGCGATGTTATAGGCCTAACTCGCAGCATGGCTATGCATAACCACACGAGACGAAAATATACTGAACTAAATGTGAAATTAATGACCAGAACGAAATTATATTGTACATTCCAGATGATGGACCATGGAGACGACGAAATTAACTTGAATTGACGAAAATGTGTGAAATAAAGGTAATTTTTTGATCAAGTGTTTAATATAAGGACCAAAGGACGAAATGTTTTAACAAACAGTTCCGTTTTCTTGTGACGAAAAAAAACACAATTAAACGAGATATGAACATATAAAGAAAATGTTTTAAACTTAAACTGGGGAACCTATACTCTTGCTGATGTGAAACTCAATCTTACTCCTTCTTACTTTGGGACAACATGGTACAACTCAAAGATGAACTGATGTAGGAGGTTTTTGGGCCTCTTGTGAGCTTTGTCGTCAATTGAGGATCATTACCAGTGAGGAGTATAAGGAGTAATAGCGGTCAAAGGTCATTTATAGTTCATTTACCTCCTCAAGTCAGTGATGGCAACACGTTCAGGCAAGTTTTTTATGCGTGCATTTTTGTACGCCTTGATACGCTGCGATTCGTGCGCAAAACACTGCATGTAACACTCATTGTCATTGACTTAGAGGAGGTAAAAGGACTCTAGTTATAAGAGTAGTTGCCTATTGCGGTCCGGGGGGGAGGCACTCCCATCTTGGAGCTACACGTATGTAAGGCTGTTAAGATCCCCCTTTTCAGCATCGTTGTCACCCAAAGACCCCATATTTTTTAATGTCACCCAAAGACCCCATATTTTGTGATAATTTTACTACTGTCACCCAAAGACCCCTATTTTAGCAGAAAATTTTCACCAGAAGACCTTTATTTTTTAGAAAATTTAGCAAAAAATCTCACCCAAAGACCCCTTTTTTTTTGTGAAATTTTGCAAATTTGTCAGTCTGAAAGCCCCTATTTTGAGGCCCAAATTGGCTGTCTCTCACCCAAAGCCCCTATTGTATCTGTCACCAATTGCCCCTGGGTTTGGAAGCGTGAGCCTTACACCACCATTCCATGTCATAGGCGAGTGCCCCCCCCGGATTTGGTTGCCTATGATAGCCAATCAGAAATGCGGTATATTGCTCGTGGGTTTAATGAGACATGAGGAGATTTCCAGAAAGAAGCGCCCCAAATTTTTGTCGAACCCCGTTTTTTTTTTTTTGCATATTGGAATTGCTACCAATGTATTAGATCACACCTGAAGTGATTTAGCTGAATTTAGCCGAATATGTGGATTTATGTATAAGATGTTAATTTAGTACTTTCTGTCATGCATGACAGAAAGTCAAAGCATGGTGTTTCTATGGGGAAATGGCGATGATAGAAGGCAAGTTCAAAACAAGGTTTGCGGTTTTCTTTGTACTTGTTTGTTCAATAAACCTTCAAATGTCTTGGTAGGTGGTCTACGACCGATCCAGTGAAAATTGAGAGAAATTGGTATCCTCAAAAAAATCTCCTGTCACTTTAAGTGCCACCTCTCATTCCCCCAAGATGCTTTTTCACTTAAAAATGGTGTGATAATAAATATGGTGAAAATTGTCCCTTGGGCGGGTGTTAGTTGTATACTGCATTTAGTGTTTTAGAGGTCGAACTGGTATGTGGATCATATGAGGTATTATAGAGTAAATGCTGACATTAAAGCAAAACCCAATTAAGGATCATAATTATACTAGGCTTCATGTAATGAATGTTTTCTATTTGTTCAGACCTGCAACAGAATTGAAACGTCACTTTGTACATTATCAATGGTTTCTTTCTTTATCAGCATTATCAATGTTACGGTACAGCTACAGTAAGGACGTCCTTCTCAGAGGCCATATATTCTTTGCACTCGATTCTCAAGGTTTTAATTTCTATTCTCTAACAAATACAGGATATTAATTAGATGTCTATTTTGAATTTTCTGTTATTTTTCAGGTTTTCAAAGAATTCTCAGCACATCGGATGGTGGACAGGTAAGACTAACCCTGTGTTTCGGAATTTATTCATAACCTTGCTTTGGATTGGATAACCATGCAGGATGCTGTTTGGGGTTTCCAAATTTGAATGTCCTTATCATTGATGTTTGTTGTCTTGTCCCTGAGCTTGCTCAGAGGAAGACTAAAGGTCCGTTCATACTTCCATTGCACTGCATTTGCTGTGCAGTAAATTTACTGCAATGTCCGTCACTTCCACTGCACTCCTAATCGATTTACTGCAGGTCAATCCGGGTCCGGTTTCCGTAACGTTGCAGTAAACCTTGGCGAAGATGCAGTAAAATTGGCATACTGCCACTGACTGCACCCCACTGCATCTTGCTGCCTCACCATTTAAAATAATTTTAACTTCATTGCAGTACTCCTTGCGTTGCAATACTGCAAGTGATTGCAGTAACGATTTTGGTAGGCTGCATTGCAGCACTGCACTGCAATGCAGTGAAGTATGAAGGACCTTAAGAAATCACTATTTCTGTATCTGTGTGTATGTTCGGTCATTTTGGTTAAATAATAAATATATGTCAACATTTATGTAGCGCCTTTCACAATGTATCAAAGCGCTTTACATTTATTCTGCTGCCACTAGATATTTCGCTGCCTTACAATGCCCTTTGGGTGGCGTTCAGTGAACAATATTCCTAACAGCTCCCTATTTTGCACCTGTGGAGAGAGGCAAGCAAGTAAAGACTTGCCTTATAAATTACCTTCCTTGTCAACAAGTCAACTCTTCAAAGTCAGTATCCTTTTGGACGACGACTATCAAAAGATCACGACGCTAGTCTCAGTAGCCTACTTTTCCATGTGAGCACGGTCTGTTACTGGTTATTGTCCCCTGGCGTGGACTATTACAATGGCTCCGTCCGTATGTAGGTCCGTGATAGGGCAAAGATGTCTGTGATAAAAAATGTTAACCCTGGAACATTTGGGCACATCTTTTTTTCTGGATGAGCTAAGTAAGCAAATGTTATAGTTTGTAGGAGGGAAGATCCCCCTACTCACCATGTAATTCATTCCCCAGGGTCTTCCCCTGGGTCGTCGGGGGTAGGGAGAAAAAGGTCAAGGGAAAAAGGTCAATGTTGCACAGAAAATGTCAACATTTGGGGCGTATTTCGGGCAATAAATATTCAAATGAGCTAATTAATATGCAAAAAATCAGCATAATTGCTAGGTGAGGTGGGCAAAGTATACCACAACAAAGGTATAAATATGTAGTACCCATGTTTCATTGAAAGGTTTTTTTTAGTTCTGGTTGGCCGCATGTGGGTTAGTCTTTGGTTTGCACCCGTTTACATTTCTTGGAAAATGTGAAAATACATAAAATTCAGTGTTTCGCCCCTTTCCAGACCTCGTATAAGGGCCCAAATTTAAAATGTGGTCACATGATTTTTTCAAAAATAGTGTTGCCAAATTGAATAAATTATATTTTACTAAATTTAGTGAATTTTAAGGATTTTTGCCAGAATTAAGATTTCTGAGTCTTTTACCAAAGTTTAACCATTTTTGGGATTCATATTGTAAGACTTCATGACATTGCAGTGCATTTCGCCATGTTAGTGATGTGACATTCGGGGGGAACATATTTGAAGCATCGAGTTAATCCGAGTCGCCGTGTTAATTCTTGAAGTTGTACCTTATTTATGTTCTGAAATCGAGAATTTCCAGTATTGGCTGCCATGACTTTCGCTAGTTTTGGTTGCCATTTGGAAATAATCGTTGATGTCGCCTGCCTTAGCAGACACAGGGATTAATTTGTCCACTGTTGTTTGTCCAATCATGTGCCTGCTGATGTTGCCTGCTGATGTTGTCTGCTGATGTTTGCTGATGTTGTCTGCTGATGTTGCCTGCTGATGTTGCCTGCTGATGTCTGCTGATGTTGCCTGCTGATGTTGGCTGCTGATGTTGTCTGCTGATGTTGTCTGCTGATGTTGCCTGCTGATGTTGTCTGATGTTGCCTGCTGATGTTGTCTGATGTTGCCTGCTGATGTTGCCTGCTGATGTTGTCTGCTGAAGTTGCCTGCTGATGTTGCCTGCTGATGTTGCCTGCTGATGTTGCCTGCTGATGTTGCCTGCTGATGTTGTCTGCTGAAGTTGCCTGCTGATGTTTGGTGATGTTGTCTGCTGATGTTTGGTGATGTTGTCTGCTGATGTTGCCTGCTGATGTTGGCTGCTGATGTTGTCTGCTGATGTTGTCTGCTGATGTTGCCTGCTGATGTTGTCTGCTGAAGTTGCCTGCTGATGTTGCCTGCTGATGTTGTCTATTGTCTGTTGTGAAAAAGGGAGTTAACATTTGCCTTGGACTCATATCCGCCTACTTCAATGGATTTAAACCAAACTTGAGTCATGTGCAACATGGGATCCCTCATATGCTGATGAGTCAAAGGTCACATACCAATGTCAAAGGCCATGTGAGATCAAGTTGTAAGATAAGCTCTAAATGAAAATTGTCCTCAATTGAAACCAATATGGTTTTATGGATACCACAAAGCCTAATTTGTTTATGAGGTCATTTTTTCATGCAAGGTCCAAGATCACATGAGGCCTATCATTTACAACGCAACGGTAAAGATGACACTAATGGTCCGAGGACCAAAATAGATTTTTTGGCATGAGTGGACATGGGAAAATAGGAATTGAAAGGTAACTTACATGATAACCAAGTTTAGTTGGATTAGCCACTTCAAAAAAGACACGTACACATCCAGACATTGTTATTTCATAGACTGAATATTGATCTGTCCAAAAATGGTATGTTCCTCAAGTTTGTTAGAAAATCTAATATATTAATAACAAATACAATTCTCTGTTTAATTTGGTTGTTGTCATAGGCCTATATCAAACAGTTGCATACCCGGGGAGGGTGGAGGGCAGGGGGCAGCTTCCCCCACTGTGGGGAATCTTGCCCCCCTCTTGCCCCCCTGAAAAATTAGTGATTTACATAGCCTTATACTATACCAACAATTTTAATATATGCTTGCCCACAAATAATGTGCCCCTCCCCCCCTGAAAAAAAAGCTGTGTTATGCCACTGATATCACAGCTGTTTGACCCCATGCAAATCATCACTTTTATTTTAAGTATTATATAGAAGCTCGGAGAAACTGGCGAGCACAGAACTAAATAAAGACGAAAAATACACGTCCTCAAACCCGGAACCTCTTGCCCTCTAGGCGTGAGAAATACCACTGGGCCACAGAAGACTGTGTTAATGTGGATACCAGTGAATGAGCACTAATGTATTTCAGTCTTTATTTCAGAGTTTCAAGTGGCCGTAATTATATTTTTATATTATAGAATGGGAGGGCCTTAGCAGAATCTAGCAGAATCTATGACGAAGCGAAACTCAATTCAATGCACGCGCGGAACAAGTAAATTGATAGAAAATGAAAGTAAATGGTAAATATTATATAGAAGCTCGGAGAGAGGAAGGCTGAAACTGTCTGAGAACAGAACTAAATAAAGACGAAATTTAAAATACACGGTTCTCGAACCCGGAACCTCTCGCCCTCTAGGCGTGAGAAATACCACTGGGCAACAGAAGACTGTTAATGTGGATACCAGTGAACAAGCACTTATGTATTGCATTCTTTATTTTCAGAGTTTCAAGCGGCAGTATTATATTTTATATGATAGAATGGGAGGGCTTATATGCTGATTTAGCAGATCTTATGACGAAGCGGAAATCAATCACTCACGCAAGGAATCAGTAAATGGATCAACCGAGAAGTAAATTGGTAAATATTATATAGAAGCTCGGAAGAAAAACTGGCGAAGACACAGAACTAAAGAAAGACAAAAAATTCTCGACCCCGGAACCTCTCGCCCTCTAGGCGTGAGATATTACCACTAGGCCACAGAAGACTGTTGTTTATGTGGATTCCAGTGAACGAGCACTAAGTATTTAAGTCTTTATTTCAGAGTTTCAAGAACAATTTTAAGAACAATTTTAAGCGTGGCGACACAATTTGACAACTGATTAAGTAGGGACAGGCAAGAGTATTATCACTGCAAAAAATCCAGATAAACCCATTGTGGGAATGTTGCCATATAGGCCTACAAATTACAAAGGTCATGATTTGTTGTTATTAGTGCCCTCTACTTGCCCACTCTCAATAGAAAGACGTGGAAAACTAGATTTTAAAAAGAAAAATCATATTTGCCCACAATAAAATTTGTAAAAATTTACACAGGATGTGCTTAGTGGACTAAATAATTCAAATCAGTTGTCAACAACTTTGTCAACGGCAATAATTCTGGTTTTATTCTGGTTTTGTCAAATAATGCGACTTTCACACAGCTGTGATATTAATATACCAGGAAATGCTTTACAACAGTTATTCTCTCCGAAACTTTGTTATTTGTTTGTTATTAGGAGAGAGCAAAGTTCCATCGGGGTTCTATGCATGATCAGTGAAAAAAATGGCAGAAAAACTTGGAAACGGTAAAGTTAAATGACGCAGATAGGAAGGCCGTATCCACAAGATTTTAATCCGGTCTTAACTTTTTAGTCCAGAACTAAGTCCTACCTAAGTTCCTCTTTCCTAGAGTAAGCTTTTTTCTGCTGAAAATCCAAAGAGAGAGTACAGATAGACACTCAAGCTGAGAACTTACCTATTTCAAATTGTGTTTCTCTTTATATTCTGTTTTTAAAAAAAATAAAGGTTCTTTCTAGATGGCTTAGTACGGACTAAGAGTTAAGCCAGGACTAAGTTTTTGTGAATACCGGCCAACGTGATTTAGCAAGTATCCTAAGTTTTTTACTAGTTAATAATATTTATTTGAATTTCTTGAATACAGAAACATAAATTATAAATATATAATACATACAAATTGACAAAGAAAAAGCCAGTAATTCTGGATAAGAGAATGGGTTGATTAAAAACCGATCAAAAGGTTGCTTCATATCCAAGAGAAACCAAAGATACAGGCACAACAAGCAAGATTGATCAATAGGAAACCAAAAGAATAGGCAAGGCAAAGTATGCCAAATGAAAACAAAAAATCAGTTCAATGTTAAACTGATGGAAGAGCAAACATTACCCTGTCTAAGCAAAGTGGTTTCCAAATGGGACATAAAAAAATTACAAAAACACTACATTTTTAACAATATTATTAAGTTAAACTTAAGAAAGTGTTGATTACAGCCCTGCGTTAGGTTATAAAAACTATTGACAGCACGCAACTCAGATGGGATATCATTCCAAAGACTTGGAAGTGAAATAAACATAGAATGAAGAGAAAGAGGAGTCCTTGCAGGTGGTTGCAAAAAGCCTCAGTAATCTGAACATGCCTATGTTGAATCAAAGAATTAATAAGAAGTAGGGGTCAAATCATGTAGTTCTTAAAACCCAGAACAAGCCCTTGGAATTTGAAAGCATCTTCGAGCCTGACTAGATTCAAATCAAGGAGTCTGCTCAAGTAAGGTAGACGAGCATCCGCCTTGGTTGACCTTGTCTTATAGAATAATATACAAGTCATTGAAAATTCTGTTGCACTTTCTATACCCTATCCAAATGATTCCTTTGAGAGGGCCCAAACAAATGCACAGCAACTAATAGGGCAAGATGAGAGCTTTGTAGAGGTTTCTTCATCAGAGCATTAGAAGACATATTTCTGTGCATCTGATGATGTGAAGCCAGACAGTTTTAAAACCTTACTTGAAATTTGCCAAAGCTAATATGAGAGTCAAAGGGAAAGATTCCCTACTGAAAGTATTAACACCAGTAATTTGAAATTGTAATTCAGCACAAGTATACTCTCACCCATAATGTAAAGATCACAATAATCAGGAGATTTAGATCTAGTCATATGCATAACGGAGCTTTTAGAAGATTGCGAGGCAAACTTATAAGAATAGTCATTTAACATGTGTGAATAATTATGAAGAACATATATGATCAATTCACTTAAAAAATAGGCGAAAGTAGTATTGTGTGATATCGCAAAGAGAGGAGGAAGAAACAACATCAGTTAAATCATTGACAAAAAAGTTAAGAAGAAAAATAGGACCAAGAACAGAGCCCTGGGAACACCCTGAGGTTACAGAAACACCACTTGAAATGCACCTTGAACACAACCCGCTGCTTCCGCCTGGAAGAGAAAGTTTTGAATCCACTGAAGAAGAAAACCGCGGATGCCCAATGAATGAAAGTTTTTGAGAGAAAAGTTTTGGTTACTTTGTCAAAATGCAGAGATGAATCCAAGAAAATAAATCTACAAGATTACATTTACGATCATCCAGAGATTTGCTAAGAAGATGATGGAAGACTTACCCAAATTTGTCGCAATTTCTCCAAGTGCGAAAGCCGAACTGGTTATCTGACAAAAGTTATGTTCTTGACATATTTATATACGAAAGAAATAACTTCTCCATAACATTGCACAAAATACTAGTTCAGTGGAGACAGGGACGGTAACTACCTACATCATCTTTGGCTTATCACCAAACTTTAGAAACCGGAACAAACATCTTCTTTCCAAGCCCCCGCAGCCCACCCCCCCCGTGAACTTTCACCTTTCTGAATAAAGAAATTAAACAAATCACAATACAGGAGCAAGCTCATTACAAAATGATGTAAAGAAAAAATTGGAAGATTTATCAGGTCCGGGCGATTGGAAGCATCAAGATTTTCAGAGTTTCTAGAATATCCACGGTAAAACAGATCAAAACAAGAGGTGGTGCACCAGAGAAGTAGCTGGGTCAGGTAAAGAGTAAGATCAAGAGATTGTACATTACCACAAATTACTAGAAAAATGCTTTGTAAAAGCAGCAGCAAAGTCAGCAGGATTATAGTAGTGGTGTCATTAATGGTAAAAGAGGTGTTTCAGAGCATTTATTTAGCATGCGACATAAGACCAAAATTCTTAGGATTACATTGGCATTGCAGAAACTATAATAAGTATGTCCGTGGACTCTTCCTAATTAATGCCGTTAACCTTATTGGTACTACAGTCTTTAAATGCTTGCCATGCAACATTCAGAATTTACTTTTCTTAGCACTCATTAAAGTAACTTCTTTTAAGTACAGAGTTTTCTGATTCCGTATGCATCCATGTGGCAGCGCTTGAACTTGGAAAACATGTTTCCTAGGGGTACAGAAGGATCAATACTGTCCTTAATAAATGTTCAACATTATCCCAAACAGAATAAACATCATCATTATCAAAACACTAGTGCCCCAAAACCATTAAAAAAGAGATTGCTATTTTGTCCCCAAAGTATGCCATATCAAACAGTAACACAGACTTAGTGATGGGGTTAGAATTTAATATGACTTGTATTAAAAAAGTTTTAGTGGCATATGTTGGAACGACAAAATAAAGAGCGGTGGGGCAGGTTTTGTCAATCAAAAAATGTGAAAGAATTATGGATATAAATAGTGCAAAACAAAAACACCATTGGTATTTTGGCAAAAAAATGGCTTTTGAAAAAGCAACGACCCTGACCAATTGGCCGATATGTGTAAACGAGGTGTTTTAAAGCAACTTGCGCCTAGCACCACTTGCCAACAGAGAGCCCAAGCAACAGGTTAAGCTATTGCGTCATTTCACAAATGTTGTTCCTATTGGAAATGGGTTATAATAACGACATCATACAGAGTACAGACATTCAAGGCCAATTAGGTGAAGGCGATACAGGCTTGGGTTGGAAGTTGGTCCAAAATGTGTGACATATTCAGCTATCTTGGGGTGTAACATATCAAAACCAATTGAGGCCATCTGAGACTGAAATTAGAATTTCCATAAGCCAATCTGCCTTGTTTTATCATGATATTCTGCCCTGTATATTTGCAATGATCCACTAAATTTCCATATTCCATTCCTTTACAGATAGGGTATTCTTTGACTTCACATTTGCCGTTTTTATCGCCTACGTTGAGGCACATTCTAACTTAAACTGATAAGTGTGACTGCCTTCCTGGCAAAAAAGCAGCCATATTTTGTAAAAAATTAAAACCAAACATTTAAACCAGGGGAGGTAAGTGGGGGGGACAATGCCAACAGTTTGGCTAGCCAGTCGGTGAACAAGGAAACCTGCCTGATGGGCGCAAATGTCTCGCCTCTAGGCTGTTTTTCAATGAGAAAACGGTAACCCATTATCAGCTGGGTCTGCCCACACCAAATTGTTGCGACCCTGGCATTCTAACCACAGGCAATCAGTTACTGATAAAATCCTTTGAGTGGGAAGCCCAGGAAATTGCCTCGCAAGGTCCAGGTAAAAAGGTTTTTAAATTAATGTATCTGAAAGAATGTTTGAATGTGTAGAAAAGTTTAAAAATAGTTTCAGATATGTAATTTTCATTCTACCTGGTATAGTTGGTAGGCCACTGTGGACCTGTAAACTGCAGAGTAGCAAACTGGACTGTCATAAAATTAGGCAATGCATTAAAAGGTGCTTGTTACGATTTATGGGTATGGTGTTCTCTATTAATATAAGGCTGATGGCAACTGGCACATACAACCCCATCAAAGTACGTGGGAAGGAGGAAAACAAAACTTGCAGTTTTAACGGGTTTAGATTGCAATAATGATTGCAAAGCCCTGTTGCGAAATTGATGGTTAACCACTAACAGCAGTATTTTTGTTGTATATCTTGGGAATGAAGGATGTGGGCTCAAATTACAGGACGACAATGAGAAAAATACGGGCCTTCATTGATAGCAAAATATCGATACTACAGGTAAATGGGAGGGGGGGGGGGCTCCCAAGATGTTGGAACATGCACCTTAATGGTTCGCTTGAAAGTTATAAGTGTGTTGGGAATGTATTGGTCAACATGGTCTAAAGAATTAAATTATTCTCTTTCCCTAGATGGCCAGCGCACGAGTGTTGAAAAAAAACCTCATGTTGCTTGGCCGGGGATCGAACCGACGACCTTCGTATTGCATGCACAACGCTCTTACCAACTAAGCTATCAAGGTAGGGTTGGTAGAGGAGCGATAGTTTTCATCTATAGGTGTTGGGGTCGACAAGGTATCCTTCGGCTTAGCGGATAGAATCTGAACTGTATATTTAGTATTTACAATTTAGATTTTGTTTTGATGAAATTTACCAGGTAGACAAGGATGTGTATTTTTATTAAGCTTTCCCTGGAGATGGCAAGCGCACGATGTGTTGAAAAAAAAAAAACGTGCGCTTGGCCGGATGCGAACCGGCGACCCTTCGTAGCAAATGCACAACGCTCTTACCAAACTTCTAAACTATCAGGGCAAGGGTTGGTAGAGGAGACGATTTAGATATCATCTATAGGGTTAGGTTCGAAAAGGTTTGTCCTTCGCTTTCCTAAGTGGACTAGCTTCTGAACTGTATATTTATATATACAATTATATTTGGTTTGAAATTTAACGATTAGTTCTCCAGGAAGACAAGGATTGCATAGTCATCTTCTGGAAGATGTCCACGGCATGAGTAGGGTTGAAAAAATTTAAAAAATGTGCGCTTGGCCGGATTTCGAACTGGCCACCTTTGTATTACATTCACAACGCTCTTACCAACTAAGCTATCAAGGAGGGTTGGTAGAGAGGAGCGATAGATATCATCTATAGGTGTTAGGTCTATAGGTGTCGGCACTATTGTATAGTTAAAAAGAAGTGACCCATAGTGGTTTGAGAACTGTCTTGTTACATTAAAGTGGATCTTGAATGGTTCTTTCAGGCGAGGAGTTAGTGCCTGAGAACATTTGCAAGAGCCACAAGGAAGGAAAGATTAAATTGAGAGTTATCCTATCAATTGCAGCACACAGATGTATCAAATGGCAGCTATGGCCATCAACCTTGTTTCACTCACACGAGATCTTGTTTGTTGATATACTGAAGACGTAGCATGCAATTTGCTTCTCTTTAAAGTTTTTCAGACCGGTGTAAGGCACCCATTACCAGGGTGGAAGCAGAAGGAGAAAGTGTTGTTCAGTTTACAGTGCAGGAGGACGCACATTCAAGGTAGGCCTACATCTGTAAAATCCACACACCATGAAATTGTGATATATATCAATAGAAAGCTTTTTAATAAAATAAAAACGAGAAAAGAAAGCATAAGTTTTTATTTCCAACCTGCTACAGGTAAGTCACAATATACACTGAAAAGATTATTTTCTCGACCCCCCCATAAACAAAAGAATTCTTCAAAATGGGGCTAGGCTTGTGACCGTTCATTAACGTATCACGTCAATGGATCATGTACTAAACGCACGCACAACTGGTTTGGAAATCAGTTTCGTAGGTCTTACATCTTCAACCAAAATGAGTATGCAGATGAGAATCAGTATTGGGATATTAATCGTCGAGAAGTACCACGGATAGCGAAGAGATAGTAGCCGGGGTTATTTCCCGGTGAAATAACTTTTCAGAGCTGTGTTGTATGGTTTCCGTGGTCGTGAATGCACACGTCCCCCCACTCAGTCCACTGCCAGCCGCGGGTCACACACTTCCCTTTATGGAAGTCTGGTGTATTTTCACAATACTAATCCTCATATAGACATATACCAAGTATTCCAACAACTTTCTCTCTTCTTCACTCTTCTTACATTACAAATAACCATGTTAATACTAAGAATGCCAGCATTCGAACTATATTGTTTGGTACACAATCATGAACCCCGAGCTACAATTTGCACTGTGGAAGATGTGATCCGTGTTACCGAAATACGTCAACCATCATCATGCATTTATAATAAGGTAATTGGGCTGTAATTTGTCGTATATTGGGCGTATGGAAAATACCGGAAAAATGCAATACACTCTTAGCAAGTTTTTTAAGCCCTCACGCTTTATAAAGACAGATAAAAATCGAACTGTATGCTTTCATTTTAGGTCACCAGCTTTGTTTTGAGATGTAATCATAATTTCGATGGTGTCAGTGGACTTTAAAGGTGCAACAAGAGAGTTTCACATATCGGGTGTCCCTTAAAAATTCGAAAACTTGATTTTTTGCCCTGATGTAAACTTTCCATCAAAACTACCTCTCGGAAGGACTGAAGCGAGAATGTTTCTTTGGGGGTACAAAAATGTATAGGAGCAAATACGAAATTGCGCCTATTTTTTTTACATTGAAATACAATCAAATCCAAATCTCTCTTTTCCTCTCTTTCGAATTTCGGTAGCAATACAAGGCAAGAAATTCTTTTGAGTGTCCTAATTTATACGAAATTACTATTACGACACAATAGTGGGTGCCTCAAATCTCTCCTTGCACCTATTTAAAATAATTTGGACATAAAATTAAAAAAAAAAAAAAAAAAAAAATATTATATGATTCAACCAAAGTTCCTGGGTGGTATGTTTGTGTGATCCCAATTACTTATTGTATCACAACATTTTCCGAGGGTAATCAAATTATAAGCTCTTTCATTCAAGGAAAATTAGTGATTGTGTTGAACAAAAACAAAATTTAGTGTTCAGTTGATGTGGCCATTGTTCAGGCTTCATTTTGGCGAAACCCACTTCTCAATTGGATTTAAAGGGGATGGATGACCCATTTGAGTCTCTAAATTGTCCTATTGATAGAAATGGGCTTCACCTAAAGTTTCGCCGCCGATTAAAAAATTTTTTTCAAACCCATTTTTTAAGTGGAGGCTAACACGTGATTTTTAATCCCCATGGCGTACTGTGTAAAATTAATATTGGTAGACAAAAACCGGGCAATGATTTTCATCTCATAACATTCAACCAACAATCGTTAGCTGAGACCTAAGAAACCATTTGTTATTAGTCTCAGCTTTAGCCCTAAGATTTTACAGGGTAAATGAAATTTAGCTCGCTTCTTATAGTAAAATTTTGACCACTTCCGATCCACACGGGGTCCCTGGACAACTGCTTTTAGCGATCGGACCCATGACCTTTAAAGGCTGAATCCCAGAGATTTGAATATATATATATTGTTTATTTTATTCAGTAATAAAATAAGTCATCTAGAAACGAAGATAGTCACCTAAAATGCTTATTCCAAAGTTTAGAGATTAATTCTTTTTCCGTTTTCATGCAGTAAACTTATGCACAGTATAAACAGTGCTATAGGATACCGTGTATAACAGAATTTCCGGAGCGAATTTTATAACAAATTGTGATTTTTCTATTGGAAGCTGGGCTTCGATTTGAGCTTCGTTATCTCCACAGTGATTAGGTATGGACAGAGCATTGTATGCCACAAACATGATTTGTTTCAAAATTGAGTGCGCCCACTTTGGGAAATCTCTGAGATCAGCCTTTAAGGTTCCTGCAATAATGGAAATTGTGGTGTCTTTTAGGAACAATGAAATACAGAGGAAGGTGAACATTACACGGAGCTCATCCTCAAATCAATATTCTTGTCAAATGACTGCATTGAGCTTAATCACATTAACATTTAACCTACCCTGGGACATTCCATGTTGCAGTCCGTGTGATTTGCTTATTCAAGGCATGACATGATTGGCCCGTTTTTTAGTTTCACCAATCAACTAGTGCTTCAATATCTGTTGTAAATAGGGGTTGGGCAAGTTATACCAACTTTTTTTTAAAAACCGAGTAGATCTATGGCCATTTGGCTCTGAAAAAAGAAATCCAGGATGCAATGGTTTTGGGGTGTATAAAAGTTATAATAGGCTGTTTTGATAGTAGAGGGTATGGCGCATGGTCTACAGAGCGATATCTCTGTAGCCATGGTGCTATTTCAAGGGTACGTTATGTTTGATAAGGATTACTTTGCAGGGGGAAGTTTCGGAGTTTTTTGAGTTATGCACAGGTAATTTAACAGAAGCATGATTTGTGTGAACTTTTAATAGCAGTGACGATGAAAACAGTGGCAACGGACGTGGGGCCTGGGGCCTAACGGTTGAGTAATTTAAGCACACCTTACAAATTTACTGATTATTACACTGCGTAGGCCTATTATTGCCAGTGTATCTAGCATAATTTACAATTTGAGTGGTGGTACGACTATGGTGTTGTTACGACTTATGATAAGGCCTGTGGATGTCATGTATAGCCAATTAGAAATGTGTGCCGACAGTCGTGCATTATAGCGTTTGCCTACTCTAAATAATACTGAAATACATTTATTTGAACAACAAGGCCATGCATGGTTGGATTTGAACCCGTGATACCTGCATTATAAAGCGATGCTCGTATCCACTACACTAGCGAGGAAGGATGTGGGTGGTGATTGATTTTAATCCTACATAAGCTTATGGAATACACCACCGAAATACTATTGTGATATTGATAGATATACTATATAAATAGAGCCCACATAAGTTTGTCGGGTAAATAGATTTCACAACGGTAATTCGCCGGACTAGTCTCGCGAATAGTCACTTCCTTGAAAAAAAGTGAAAAAGTTACCACGATATGACTTGAACTGCATTGACAATAGTCTTGTTATACACTTTTCAAATGCATTGAAACTAGTCTTTACTACAGAACTGCTGGATAGTCTCCACATCTTGATCGAGTACGCTGTGACACGGAGATACAGAATGCTTGCTGCTTTGCCGTATTGTAGTTTATAAACGGTTAACGAGATGCAAGGTTGGTGTCACGTGGTCAGGTACCAGGTCCGTGTCAGGTGTATCAGGTATCAGTTGGCTCTTCGGGGGCGACGATATATATAAATCCGATAGGTAAATAAAGGTCTGTACATGACCCTCTGCCCCAAAGTGATATTATTTTTTTCAAAAGACACGTTTATTATGTATAAACAGTTACAAATTTACCTTTTCCCCTACTGATTCAAAAACCGAGTACGATGACGAGAATCGGTTGTTTTCCACTTGTAGGGATACGTACGTCAATTTTTACCGGAATGGGTCCCCGAAGCAAAATAATACACCATCAATGCCGTGACGTCATCAAATCTTATTTGTTCCAAAAATTGGCTGTTTTTTATTCCATAATAAAATTCCTTTTTAAGAATTCAACATCACAGAACCCAACCCTAACATTTATATTGAGTGAAAACAGCTTGCCTGCTGGTTCATTTTCAGGGCCAAAATGGGCATAGAATATGCCTCGTTTTACAAACAGATTTGTCAAAAAAAATTCATCCTTGCACAACCCTAGTGTAAACCCATATTCAACATTCTCAATATTTCTGATTTGCTGATTACCTTTCAATCAACCAATCAAAATAGTGTTAGAAGCAGGTTATGCCCAGGGAATTAAAAATCTTTATTATGTTCACAATATTTGGGTGCCTCAAAATCTCTCGTTGACCTTAAATCTGTGTCCAAAAGTTTGTGATTTAAAAAGTAAAAGCATATCTTATAACAATAGATTTTCAACAATACAATAATTTTTAGCATGATCATGAAATGTCTTGAGGTCCTTACACTACTTGAACACTTTTATCCCTAAGTACTAACATATAAAGTACTAACATATGTTAGTACAGAACCAGTACAGTACAGCATAGGCACATTGCAATACATTACGGGATTGATTCAAAACACCCTCTGATGATATACTGAGTATCGCCAAAGTAACTATTCCTTTAAAATGTCAAAATGTAGCAGCAGAAAAGAGAGAAGATGTCGCCGTTGCATAGGGCTACGTGCAAAATCTCATTTTAAAAGCAATGCATGGGGTAAGCAGAGACAAACTTTTAAATTTGTTTACCTAACTGTAATGAGTTTGAAGGCTAAAGCAATGCGTGGGTTAAGCTGAGATAAACTATTATTTTTTTTTACCTAACTGTAATGAGTTTGAAGGCTAAAGCAATGCGTGGGTTAAGCTGAGATAAACTATTATTTTTTTTTTACCTAACTGTAAAGAGTTTGAAGGCTAAAGCAATGCGTGGGTTAAGCTGAGATGAACTATTATTTTTTTTTTACCTAACTGTAATGAGTTTGAAGGCTAAAGCAATGCGTGGGTTAAGCTGAGATAAACTATTAATTTTTTTTTACCTAACTGTAATGAGTTTGAAGGCTAAAGCAATGCGTGGGTTAAGCTGAGATAAACTATTATTTTTTTTTACCTAACTGTAATGAGTTTGAAGGCTAAAGCAATGCGTGGGTTAAGCTGAGATAAACTATTAATTTTTTTTTACCTAACTGTAATGAGTTTGAAGGCTAAAGCAATGCGTGGGTTAAGCTGAGATAAACTATTAATTTTTTTTTACCTAACTGTAATGAGTTTGAAGGCTAAAGCAATGTGTGGGTTAAGCTGAGACAAACTATTAATTTTTTTTTACCTAACTGTAATGAGTTTGAAGGCTAAAGCAATGTGGGTTTAAGTGAGATAAACTATTAATTTTTTTTTACCTAACTTGTATGAGTTAGTGAAGGCTAAAGCAATGTGTGGGTTAAGCTGAGAAAAACTATATTAATTTTTTTTTACCTAACTGTTAAGGAGTTTGAAGGCCTAAAGCAATGCGTGGGTTAAGCTGACGATTAAAAAAAACAAAAAACTATAATTTTTTTTTACCCGCAACTGTAATGAGTTTGAAGGCTAAAGCAATGCGGGGTTAAGCTGAGATAAACTATTATTTTTTTTTACCTAACTGTAATGAGTTTGAGGCTGAATTGCTGCAAACAGTAATGGGATGGATCTAGTGTGAAAGCCTAATTGAGAAAAGTTAGAAATAGAAGATTTGTCAATCTTTCTAATACTCAAGATATCCTATTTGTTAACAAGTCTTGGAGTTTCCAAGTTTGGGGAATTTTTTTTGTGGGCCGCTAGCTATAGCTGGAGGACCACTTAGCAATCTGTTGTTCGTGTGTATGTGTGGATGTGTACTGTTTGCTTGGGAAACAGGGTCCTTAAATTACCTGCCTCCGTGCACTGTGTCATCTGCAAGAGCTAGGGCACATAGCACGGGACACATAGGGATTGCTTTGGTAGTGTGGCTGTCTGTGTGTCATTGGTAAATATTTTAACCCTAAACATAATTGCCCGCTGTTTCTACACAGTTGTACACATTGTTGTGGTACTTGCATAGTGCCTACAAGTTAGGTCATGGCCCCAAAATGGTGACCCCATTCACAAGCCTATTGACAAGAACTATTGATTAAAACTGGGATTCCTCTCTCCCCATTTTTCATTTTGACTTGGGCAAATGAACCACGAGAATATCCCGTCCTTCGAACGGTCACATGTACATGGAGAGTCACACCTGTATATGTAATCACAGCCAGTTTCGATAATAGAGTAGGGTGGAAACCTCTGGCTGTCCCAAGTCGTCCTAAATCTCTGGGCATCATTGGAAACAGTGTCTGAACACTGAATGATTTACCCAGGCTAAATAAGACAAAAAGCACAAACAGTTAGATGTATCATAGTGCCATGATATAACTTTCGTGATTTAACGATCTTTTCGTGCTTCCAGCGCTGGGGAATCACTTACCTTTCCTACTTTTCCTTCACCTAAAAATTTAAAAATATTGAAACAGGAAAAGCTGTATCCCCAATAAAAAAGTGCCATTATTTAGAAAAAATGAATAAATTTCAACTCAATTTACTCCCATAATTGTCAGTGGACCAAATGTATGCACGTACTAAGCCAACATAGAGCTAATGATATTCAACAATCAACCTAAACACAGTTCAGATCATCTTCTTCAACAGGGTAATGCAGGTCCATTGTTATACTGCCAAAACTGTTGAAAAGATTTTAAAGCTATATCAGGTGTTATGACTTCGCCGTATTGAGCTCTAGATCTGTTCATAACTTAAAGGGCGATATACTCACCTCGCTCATGATTTTTAAAAATGTAGGTCGCTGAATACCATTGCCTTTCTTTCGGTAAATTGAATAGAAATAGGGTTTTAAAAAAGACAATAACTTTTCGGATCTATGGTAGTATGCACAAATTAGGTCAATCCTTGCCATGGGCTTTTTCTTCATGAATTTGGTCCCCTTACATGTTCTTTTCGAAAAAAAATTTTAATCATATTGTCAAATTTAATTGCACACACAGAGAATCTGAAGATTTCTTTTATCGCGAACGAGGAAAGAACTTGCCCATGCGGCAAGGAACATAACATTCGAAGTCTAATTAACTGCGTGCACATTAACAATAGACGTCAGATGTAAAAGAATGTGAGTGTGTCCGCGGGCCGATTTTGAATATCATTAGCCCATTGTTCGCTTGAGCATGTTGAGGTTATGTGTGTAATATTCCCTTTCCCTGGGATATTCGGAAATAAATGAGTTGACATTTAGTCATTTTTCTAAATAAATGTGCACCTCTTTTCATGTGGTGACACAGCTTTTTGTCCGTGTGTTAAGAGATAAATTGTTTTTAATTTTTAGTGAAGGAATAAGTAATCCCCCAGCGCGGCGCGCGAAAATTTAATAAAGCCAAAATTGTATTATGATATCCATGGCCTAACACTACATCAGTAGAAGCTGTATTTTCTTAATTCAAAACAAATGCTAATTTTTCCCCAAAAGGACATGCACTTTTTTTTTCAAAATGACAGGCACATTTTCCCAGAATGAGGGGCACTTTAAAAAAAAATTGGCTATAGTATAAAATCCATAGAAGAATGCATGCATTGGCACTTTGAAAACAGAAAAAACACACAATGCTAATTGGCAGCAATAACATAAGCAATTATATTGATTTGATCCCATGGGGGAAATTAATTAACATAGCAATTAGATTGAGTAGTTCCCATGGGGGAAATTAATTAATATGTCCTACTAATGAGTCTGTAAAATGAGCGATTACTTGCCTTTCCCTGGTCTTATTCCATCCATGTTGTGTCCTTGAAGAATGATGCTTGAAGTGTTTTAAAGATGGAAAAAACATCTTGTCCTAGTGAACACAAACAACATAGAATGTCTGGATATTTGTTTCCAATTATTTCATCGCAGAGTTTGAAAAAATTAAGGGTACTTTAGAGGCAATTATTTACCAATTACCAGCAACAGCAACTGGATTGAAAAATTCCAGCAGTAGTTTCCTGATCAGACCGATTATGATTTTTATTTAATAATTCTTGTTCTCATGCAATCCGCTAGGAATGCGATGAACACTTTGGACCTAAGACTTAAAAATTAAATCTCTCGTTCCACTACCCACTCAACCCGTCAGATGTGCAGAAAGTCGCCGTTTCAAATCCGATGGGCGCACTTTTTTATGTGTGTTGGTCTCTCTGGAGAAAGATTAAAACTGATTCATCCTGGATTGAAACCATTTTTAATTAGGTTTAGTCAGATTTTTCTGATTTTTATTAAAAATCCAATTCTGCCCAGTTGGCCTTGTTGTTTAAAACCCATTTTAGAATAGTTTACTTAAAGATTTTTTTAGGGTAGACCCACAAGTCTAGCTTTGACGCTTGGTTGGCTGGATTGTCTTGAATACTATAGCAATTAACTTCTGTAATAAAAAATTAGGATATTGAATTTCATATTAAGGAACTCAAAAGTGCCGGTAATGTTTTGTCTTCAAAATAAATTTAAGGGCGTTGGTCACATTTTGTGACCCCACTGTCTGCTCCCAGTTGAATTCAGCAAGCCCTTGACAGAACAAAGTGCAGGGAATACTGTATACTATTCCACAAGGCTGTGAATTCAACTGGAGCAGATAAAGTGGGGTCACAAAAGGTACCCAACCCAAATTTAAGAACTGAAGGCTGACAGATTTTTCTGAAAGAGCACCCTCAATTCAATAAATCTTGGGAAGACAAATGTGTTGGTGAGCAGGGTGGAGAGGGATAGTGTCAGTAAGGTAAACCCATGTGGTATGTGTGAAAAGAGGGTAAGAGCACATTCATGTTGTTGAGAAAATGGGAAATGGATTCATGGCGAAACGGTTAAAGATGAAGCGGGAGCGGTATGCAGAAGAAAGAGAAGAGGTTTGAAAAGAGCTGGAGGGATGGTGGAATAGGTGGAAAAGTTCTGTGATGATGGTAGAATTGGGGAGGAAGGATTTCTATGCAGGTAATGTTAAATGGTGGATGCGAGGTGACTGTGACTGATAGAGGAAGGTTGGGGTGGGTGATTGAAATTAGGGAATGTGGAGAGTTGTACATGGGAAAAGGTTTCCTTGAAGATGAAGGAATGGGCGAATAAAGTGATGCGGTAGGGTCAGGAGTGAGACATGGTGTCGAGTGAAAATGAGATGGGGATTTGGAGAAGGAAGGCGCTGATGGTGCGAGCGAGTGTGGTGCCAAGTGTTCAATAGGAAGAAGCCTGAGGATTTAGGAGATGTTGGGTTGGAAGAAAGCAGTGGAGCAGTTGGCAAAGGTGAAATGGTTTTTGTACATGGTATCTATGATGAGGAGGGATTATGAGCATGCTTTAAAAGGGCCCTTGAGTTCGAGGGTGCTTTCGGAGGGGGAGGACCAAAGAGGACATGGTAAACCAAGTGGGTAAGGAGTAGAGTAGGAGGGTTGGGTTCAGGATGGAAGATGCACGGAATCTGGTGCGTAAGTGGACATTAAACTTACTACTGACCACCACCAACCACCACCCCCACCACCATCTTCGGGTGGTTTTTATTCAGGAGAACCGTGGATCATGGTGTTAAACACAAGAAAACCTCCCCTCTGCATCGAAACGGTCTGTAAACCTTGTATGGGCTTTAATACCAATGAGTTACGAGTCTGAGCTGGTCTGTGATATTCATTTAACCAACACATTGATTTTTACAATTACGACCGACCACCCCCCCCACGAAAAAAATTAGGTAAAAATAACTGGATGTCCATTCTTTGCATCTTAGGCTACCTATGGTTTATATTTTTGCATGTAAAATGTGGTCTGTACTCTTTCAGCTCCAGACTATCATTAAGATCTGCAGATTGAGTGCAATTTCATTTTGTGGACAATATGCCCGTTGCACTTAAGTACAAAATAAATTTACACTGTAAACTCTGTTTTTTTTCTACCTAGGCAGCCTACATATCTGCGCAGTTCCACCACCATAATGGCAAGATCAGCTTTGCAAGCCTCGTTGTCAGCTTTAAAAAAATCGGTAAGACCATGTAAAAAGCTTAAAGAGACAGGTCCAAGTAAAATAAGGGTGCCCATGTTAAAGCTTAACACTAGACAGGTCCAAGTACAGGATCTGGTAATACCCTGTAAAGCTACATAGAGACAGGCCCAAGTAATATCAGGTAAGACCCTGTAAAGCTACATAGAGACAGGCCCAAGTAAAATCAGTAAGAACTCTGTAAGAGCTTAACACAGACAGGTCCAAGTGTACAATCAGGTAAGCCCCTTAAAGCTAACACAGCTACCGCCGCAAGTAAAATCAGTACGATCCTGTAAGCTACAAAGAGACAGGCCCAAGTAAAATCATGTAAGAACCTGTAAAGCTTACAGAGACAGGCCCAAGTAAAATCAGGTAAGAACCTGTAAAGCTTAACAGAGAGAGGCCCAATAAAATCAGGTAGACCCTGTAGGCCCGTACAGACGCAGGCCCAAGTACAATCAGTAAAACCCGGTAAGCTTACAGAGAACAGGCCAGTAAAATCAGGGAATATACTGTAAAGCTACAAAGAGACGGCCCCAGTAAATCGGATAAAAACCTGTACAGCTTAACAGAACTCCCAACGTAAAATCAGGTAAGAACCTGTAAAGCTTAACAGAGACCGTCAGTAAAATTCAGGTTAAGACCGCTGAAGGCTTACAGAGACAGCCCAATTAAAATCAGGTACAAACCCTGGTACACTTACCATAGCGGCCCAGTAAAATCAGGTAAAACCATTTACAGCGTTCCTACAGACAGGCCCGCATAGAATCAGGTAAAAACCATGTAAAGCTACACTATACAGTCCCAAGTAAATCAGGTAACGACCCTGTAAAGCTTTTAAGCCGAGACAGGCCCCAATTAAAATCGGTAAGACCCTTAAGGCTTAACAGAGACAGGCCCAAGTAATATCAGGTAAGACCCTGTAAGCTACATAGAGACAGGCCCAAGTAAAATCAGGTAAGACTGCTGTTACAGCTTAACAGAGACAGTCCAAGTAATATCAGGTAAGACCCTGTAAGGCTTAATAGATACAGGCCCAAGTTAAAATCAGGGGACTAAGATCCTGTAAACTCACAGAGACAGGCCCAGTAAAATCGGTAGAACCTGTAAAGCTTAACAGAGACAGGCCCAAGTAAAATCATGTATAACCTGTAAATCCTACAGAGACAGTGTCCAAGTAAAATCAGTAAGACCCTGTGTAAGGCCTTAACAGGACGCCCAAGTAAAATCAGGTAAAACCTGTAAAGCTTAACAAGCCAGGCCCAATAAAATCAGTAAGACTCTGTACAGCTAACACCGAAGACATGCCCAAGTAAATCAGGTAGAACCCTGTAAATCTTAACAGAAGCAGGCCCCAAGTAAATCAGGTAAAACCCTGTAAAGGCGATTAACAGAGACAGGTCCAAGTAAAATCAGTAAGACACTGTAAAGTACACAGAGATCCGCCCAAGTAAAATCAGGTACGACCCTGTAAAGCTTAACGAGACAGGCCCAGTAAAATCAAGGTAACCCTGTAAGGCTTAACAGAGACAGCCAAGTAAAATCAGGTAAACCCGGTAAGCTTACAGAGAACAGCCCCAAATAAAAGCAGGTCAGACCTTAAAGCTACATATAACAGGCCAAGTCATCAGTAAGACCTGTACAGCTAACAGAGTCAGGGTGGGGCCCAGTCAAATCAGGTAAGGCCCTGTAAAGCTTAACAGAGACAGCCCAAGTAAAAAAACAAAAAACAACAAAAAAAAAAAAAATCAGGTAAGACCTGGTGTAAACGCTAAACAAGACAGGCCAAAGTAAATCAGTAGACCCGGTAGAGCTACATAGAGCAGGCCCAAGTAAATCAGGTAAGACCCTGTATCTTAACAGAGACAGGCCCAAGTAAATCAGGTAAAACCTGTCGCTAACAGAGACAGGCCCAAGTAAAAACAGATAAGACCCTGTAAAGCTTAACAGAGACAGCCCGTAAATCAGCTAAGACCCTGATAAGCTTAACATAGACAGGTCAGTAAAATCAGGTACGACCCTTGTAAACTAACAGAACATGCCAAGTAATATCAGGTAAGACCCTGTAAAGCTTAACAGAGAGAGGCCCAAGTAAATCAGGTACGACCCTGTAAGCTACATAGAGACAGGCCCAAGTAAAATCATTAAGACCCTGTAAGCTAAACAGAGTCAGCCCAAGTAAAATCAGGTAGACCCTGGTAAGCTACATAGAGAAACAGACCCAAGTAAGCATCAGGTAAGAACCTCTGTAAAGCTTACAGAGACAGGCCCAAGTAAATTTAGGTAAGACCCTGTAAAGCTAACAAGTCAGGCCCAAGTTAAAATCATAAACCCTTTAAGCTTTAACAGAGACCGGCCCAATTAAATTTAGGTAAACCCTGTTAAAGCTAAACAGAGTCAGGCCCAATAAAATCAGGTAAGTACCCGGTAAAGCTACATAGAGACAGCCCAAGTAAAATCGGTAGACCATTTGATATTTGTTCTGTAAAGCTTAACAGAGACCGGTCCAAGTAACTCAGGTACGACCCTGTAAAGCTACATAGAGACAGACCCCAGTAAAATCAGGTAAGACCTGTAAAGCTTAATATAGACAGGCCCAAGTAAAATCAGTAACCATGTAAAGCTTTAAACATAGACAGGCCCCAATAAAATCCGTACGACCCGGTAAGCTACACATAGACAGGCCCAAGTAAAATCAGTAAGACCCTGTAAAGCTTAACAGAGTCAGGCCCAAGTACAATCAGGTAATACCCTGTAAAGCTTCCAGAGGCGGCCCCGTAAAGATCGAGGTACGAACCTGTAAGCTTAACAGAGACAGGCCCACGTAAAATCGGGTAAGACGCCTGGTAAACTTAACCGAGACAGGTCCAGTAAAACAGTAGACCCTGTAAGCACACAGAGACAGGCCCAAGTAAAATCAGGTAAGAACCTGTAAGGCTTAACAGAGGCAGGCGCCAGTAAACATCAGGTAAGACCCTGTCAAAGCTTAACCGAAGCAGGCCCAAGTAAAATCGGGTGTAGACCCTGTAAATCTTAATAGAGACAGGCCCAGTAAAATCAGGTAAAAACCATGTAAAGCTTAACAGGAGACAGCCCAAGTAAAATCAGGTATCGACCCGTGTAAACTACACAGATACAGGTAGCACAGCTGTTAAGCTCAACAATCGTGCACTTTGTGGTAAAAGTATGAAACATTCCACCGTCTTAATACAAGTATAAAAATTTTAAAGATATGTACACATTGTACCTATTCCAATATGGCCGCCAAACTTTCTACATCGGGTCAAATTTTCAAATAAGTCTATTTACAATAAAGTGTCAAATTGCTCATATTGACTTCAAGGTTGAAAACAATATATTTGCCATACCTAGGTAAATATCATTTAGTTTGTAGTATGGGTCAAGTCACAAGTCAATATATACTTGTATTAGGTATACAATTATAGGGAAAATATACGCTATGTTTGTAAACTACAATTGAATACTGGTGAGTTGAGTATCTTCTATTCAATCTTCCAACAGTAGCTCAATGTTAGTAAATACATGTGGAAACATTTTAACATACAGAAATATTGTAAGCGTTCTAACATTGCCACCAAGGTCAACAAACTTAGTTGTAGACATGGGGTAAATTTCAAATAAGTCATATACATAAGCAAAATGGCATATTAAATAGCTCATAGTGACTTCATTTTAAACAAGTATATACGTTACCATACCTAGTATATACAACATTTAGGTGGCACTATGGTCAAAGGTCAACCATATCAAGATATACCTCTTTTACGATGGAATGTGAAAGACCTGAAATGAGTGAACGGCAATACTAAGGGTAGGTTATCAAAACATCAACAGTGTTCATAGCATGTAGGTTAGTTTTCAACAGGGCAGGTACCCATCTTCAGTGCACGTAAGGCAGCTTCGCTTTGTAATATTTACAGCTTCCGATGTATTGGTCATAACAGCCATTAGTCCACGGCAAAGGCCAAGGCTGGAATATTGGCAAGTTTAAGAAACTTGTTGAGAAGAAGGGTTGATCCTTCGATTGCATAACTCAGACGTGACCGCTCGCCACTGATAAAATATGGTGCTTAATCTATCTAATAGAAACGTGTCTGAGGCAGAAACGCATGATTTGAGTTATCTGTTCTCCGAAGGAAGTGGTAAACATCATATTATGGCTGCTATCGAAACGTGACTGAAGTGTCTGGGCAAAAACGACAGTAAAGAAATGTTGAAGTTTCCTGTGACATCTATTATGAAGAACGCTAAGGACCATCGGTCTAACATTTCGTTTGATCCATAAAGGGCTCTAAAGGGCCTAAAAGGGACAACTCTAATCAGATCCTCTCTTCAGACAAAGAGGTCTGCTGTATCTTCGCAAGGCTGCATACTCTGATAAACAAAAGCAGCTCCTCAGAGTTACGAGTGGTACACCTGCCCAAAACGCCATCTGACCCATTAACTCAAACGCGGCATTGGACTCCTTTAGGAGACTCGCGACAATTACAAGACTATCGATAGTCAAGACTTTGTAGGGTGGTGCACTCTAATAACCAAGCTCCCAAGTTCTATGGCCTGCCCATATACGCAGTGATGTCACCCTATGCCGATTGTTTAACGAATTGAGTTAACCTAAATACCTCTGACCGAAAAAAATAGACACCATGTGAAAGATTAGGGGACTTTTGCACCTTCATGATCTACGTGCCCTCAAAAAGTCCCGGAGATGTGTAGCCTTT
>JAMKCH010019010.1:0-32690 GCA_023653785.1 Ophioderma brevispina | reverse complement strand
GGACACAACGGGGATGGGGATCCCATTCAAAAATGGAAGCGGAGCAGCGAGCGCAATTAGCGCCATGACGGGGTGAGCGTGAGTAGCCTAGATGGAATAGCGTGCGCAAAAAAAACCGTACAGAAAAAAATCAAGAGTGCCGTGAGGATATCCCGGTCCGCCAAACGTCAAGAAACAAAAAACAAACTCGGTAACTGAGTCAGCGAACGGTTAAAGAAATTTTTCAAACAACAGTTGTCACATATGTTATAACGTATACAACAAAGCATATAATAAAATAATCACACACACTAAACCATATAAATGGTTAGCAAGCAAGCCGCTTAACAAAGGACATAACAAACTCACGCATAGTCAAAGGCAGTCAAAGCAGCAACACGTGCGTCAATGGGCTTTGCCTTTGTTTACATTGTTTCCCGCTACACAGATCACCTGACCGCACTGGCGGCAAAAAGGATACTAAAATAAGAGCTCTCCGACGGCGTAAAAGTCTCCGTTTATTCCAGTCCGAATTAGCGTGATAAATCCAGTATATAATCCCGTCTATATTCCAGAGAAGAATGGTATAGTATAGGAGTATTCCGAATGAGACGACAACTAGTCAGTTTCAAAACTCTCAGTTAATTTGGCTGTAATATTGCAAGCTGCGGGAACACGCGTCAGGGTGGAAGATGAAAAGAACAAAAGGAATGAGGGGGATAGAGAGAATTTCTTGTCTGGGGGTCGAACACAGGGTGTGACTGGGGTCACTGGTCGGAGCATTCTCTTTTTTAGGGGTGTTATTATGGTAATTTGGGGCATTCCATCTTCTCAGAAGGAAATGCATATATTCGGTCACCATTGGTGTAAAGGAAAGCAGGTTCAGTGTAATGATTTTTATCAGATTCAAGAGACAAAGGCAGCTTAAAGAGAACATGAGGAGATTTCGAAAGAGCGCCCTTCATCAATTTTTCCGAACCCCAGTTTTTTATATTGGATATTGCTGGACATATACACCAATGCTATTAGATTGCTCATATATGATCGCTGAATGGACCAGTTTTACTCGCACTTAGAGTGACCTTGGTCGTCTTAGGCAAAAGCCTCCCCCCTGTCACTGATGCATTTATGTCACTACCTGTAGTGCCCACGACACAAGAAAGCTCAATTAAGCCTATGGTTTTCACCAATGTTTCGAACGATTCAACCGATAGCAGACAAGTTCAAACAAGGTGTTGGCTTTCTTTTGCACCTGTTTGTCCAATAAACCTTCGAAACGTTCTCGGTAGGGGTCTATTCAAAGCGATCCAGTGAAATTTGAGGGCAATTTGTGATGCCTTAAAAAATCTCCTCCTGACACTTTAAACACATACCATACCAAATAACAGCAGAGAGAGTTCCCTATGCCTTGCAATCCCCCAATATGCCATGAATCATGTCCAAGTCATGGCCATGAGATGCGATCGATTGTGATCATGATGTGCATGGTACTAAACAGGAAAAATGTCGTTAACTGTGATATAAAATAACACCAACTTATCGGACAAATTTCTAGTCAGCCACCACGTAGCTACAGGTAATGTAAAACACACATGCACAGTCACTCACGTGCCGCTTGATAGTCTGCGGAGACTGGCAGGAGTCAGAGTGCTTGTGATACCCATCAAAAAATGATCTGCCTCGCTTGAAACTGCTCAAAAGGTGTCTTTATAAAATCTCAGGTTCAGAACCACGTCATTTATATCCTGTACGGGCTTGTTGTCTTGAAAACACATTCTAACAAGCCATTTTGGACAAGTTTCAACGACGTATCATTAGAGCACCGTCCCCATGCGATAACCAAAATGGGCGTCGTTGGCGTTGTGAGATTTGGACCATCGCTTACGGTCGAGGGTCGATCAAGTGGTCCATGGCGATAAAAATAGTCTCGATACGTACTTGTGGAAAACATACGGATCGGTAATAAAAACGTACGTAATACAGCAGATTATCGGAGGGAAAGGGGGATTGATGCAGTTAAAAAAGACAGGATTTGGTCCGGGACTTTATAAGTCGGTCGTAGGGAGAGACCTTATAAAGGGATTCCAATTTGTTGAAATTCTGGGATTACTGGTTGTGTAACAAATGAATAGAGACGGTTTTAGATGGTTAGATTCTGAAACAGACTAATCATCAAATCAAAATCGGACTAATGGATCTTCAAGATAGTTTGTAAAAATTTACCCCAAATTAAACTCTAATTATGAAATTAGGTTACCTAATTCGATATGCCACGCCCATATCGAACAGATTGAAAGGCATTGGCAGTCCGATCCCACCCACCAAGTCTCAACATCACCATAAAACATTATGGGTATCATGTTATCGCGTTAACAAGATATAACCCCAAAATTAACTCATTAATTATGCAAATTAGGTACCTAATTAGCATATGCCACGCCCATAATCTAATCAGATGAAGGGCATGGCAGTCCAATCCCACCCACCAAGTTACATCACCATAACCTATGGGTCTCATGTTATCGCGTTCACAAGATTGTGTTGGACGCCGACGCCGACGCCTTGACTGATAGCATAATCCCCCTTCTGCTTTTCAAGCCAGGGGGATAAAAAGCGGGCCATGTTAGGTGTGTCTGTATCATGGATACACACAGCCCCGGATCAGCTTACTCAGTTGAATAAATCCTGACACCACCACAAGCCATTACAATGACTTGTGGATATGCAAAGAAGACTTAAATTTAATTCATTAAGAAACTCACTCTTCCTGCAACTCCTGAGACTTTGATAGAATCTAATTCCTCAGTCATCTTTGTTGCCAGAGCCTGGAGGTAGCCTCTTGCATCCTTCTCATCACTAACCCTACAAATCAAAACATCACATTACCTTACATTAACAGAGATGTCCTTTGAAGATGAAAGGTATGGTGTATAAGAATTGTGTGAGATCAGTGATGCTGTATGGGAGCGAGACATTGTGTCTGAGCGAAAATGAGATGGGGATTTTGAGAAGGACAGAGAGAACAATGATGAGAGTGATGTGTGAAGTTGATGGAGAGGATGAAGACTGAGGACTTCATGCAGATGTTGGGTTTGGAAGAAGTGATGGACCGTTTGGCGAATGCGAATATTATACGTTGGTATGGGCACGTGCTGAGGAAGGATGACGGGCATGTTTTAAGAGGGGCTATGAGTTCGAGGTGGGCGGTTTGAGGAGGGGATGACCAAAGAAGACATGGAAGAAACGAGAAGGGGAGTAGAAGAGTTGGGTTGAGGATGGAGGATGCATTGAATCGGGCAAAGTGGAAGGAGGGAGTAAGGGCGACTGCTACGAGAATGAGGTGAATCCGGCCACCCAGTTTTGTGGGGACAAACCCGAATTTAAAACTTTGGTTTTACTACTACAAACGCTAGCTTCTATCAGCACCTTCTCTATCCTCTCGATTACAAGGAAGGGGTAGGAGACATTTTATCAGAGATGCCAAAACTGCCCACATAGTTTTAGGTTTAAGTATTACATTTATTTTTTTTCTGAAGTAGAATTGAGCTTTACTGTCATCCACTAAAACCATTCAAACACCTATTGTTTGTAGTTAACTGAGGGACAAAACTTTTGATGAGAGGGGCAAGCTTTGGTACGTCAGGGGTGGATTTCACTAAGATTTCAATGCATCATACAACCCATCGTAAGCAAATGCATCAAAAGTTACTGTTAGGAATCCCTATTAGGCCAAAAAAAAACAAGTTTGTCTCAGAATAAATGTGAAAAATCGCAATGCGAAAATGTGGTTTTTCTTTCTCTTTTTTAATGCATTTTTGAACCACTTTTTCAATTTTTCGGGCGCTCGGCCGAATTTTCATTTTTTTTTTTCTGAAATTTTTTTCGAAAAAAATTTCGAGTAAAAACCTAAAAAAAATGCGGTCAAAGACCAATTTTAAACAAATGCGAGCAGTCTTCTGAGACAAACTTGCAGTCCCCCAGACAACATTTTTCTAACAACCAACCAAATCAACAGAGAAATTACACACTAGATCTATGAATATAGTTTAACCTTTCAGGTACCCTCTTGGCTCATGTAATTGCCTGTCATAGGCTGAAACATCAATTAATAATGTGTCAAAATTTTACAATTATCATCTGCTGCCCTTGTAACTTTGACATAAGCATCTATAGCCCAATGAGCTAAAGTGTTGCCCACTCTACGTGAAATGGGGTGTGTCTTATGAGGAAAATTAGCAATACAGCGTTCTCCAGAACATGTGTGTCGTCTACTTCTTAGTTTGTGAATGGGTACATAAATAACAAACTTTCTACCTCCTTTGATTTCTACATGTTTGCATGATACACAACATTATTTTCACCAAGTTTCAGCTGAATCAGATAAACTTGAAAAAAATATTCAAATGAGCTCATGATGACAACAAATATGCAAATAAGATAAAAATGGTACTGCTCCATATATGCTCTATTATTATACTTAGTATAGAGTTAAACTTTTTCACAGTGACCAAGTTCCTTACCATTGAATGATTTCTGCAATTTGGGCCTCCCAGTGAGCCACTGAGTCTTTCTTCTCTGAAAGCTCACGGATTTCCTCCTCCAAGACACGGTGTTCCCTGTCTAATCTTTCTAAATCCGCTGATGTCTGTAACGGGGAAAAGAACATTACTTGGAAATTATGTTGAGGGCAAATGGTGAGAGGTGAAGTGTCGCAAGCCTCAACTTAGACTTACTTAGCAGAAATTACTTGGCGTTTGATTATCAAAGAAATCCCCACTTGTAATCATATTTAGCTTTCATGTATTATATGAATTCAGGGATTAAAAACCATGGCCAGGTGTGGCTGCATCCTGGCTTGATCTGCATCAATGTTTTTAGGATGTGCAAGAAATTGGCAGTATTTATAATATCAAGTCCAGGCTTACATACTACGTCTGTAATCCATTCTTTCCAGCTTACTGCGACTGCCCCCGACTTGGAACGGAGGGTGGTGGGTTGAGTGCTTTGGTCTTGGTAACCCTCCTTTTCCAGTTGCAATAAGTGGCATGGCATTGTTTGGATGGGTTTTTTTTCTTCATCAACTTATGTGAAAGCACATGCAATATTTTTTTTGTGAAGCTAGGAACAGTTGATGCGAGGTGACGAGCAACAATGTGCAAGTCAATGCCCCTACTTTACCTTACAGTTGTCATTCACAAAAAGAAACCTCTTTTGCAAGATCACATCTTTAAAACTGGAGGCTGTAACATTTTTTTTTTGAAGGAAGCCACAATATTTGGTTGGCCACAGTTTTTTTTTTTTTACTGACATTCCTATATGATAACAACTTAAAGGGGGATGACCCGATTTAAGTCTATAAATTTTTCATTTTATATATGATGACCTTCGCCCCAAAACATCATCTGTAAACCCGTTTTTGAAATGATAGCTAAAAATTTGATTTCGTAAATTGCATAGAAACTGGGTAAAATTAATATTGGTTGACCAAATGGGTCATATTTTCGCTCATACCATCCAAACCAAACTTCCTTTAGCCCTAAGATTTCACAGGGTAAATGAGAAAAATAGTAGCTTTCTTCTGATACCAAAATTTTGACCACTTCCGGTAAAATCTGGGGTCCCTGGGGATGAGGCTATTAGCAATCGGACCATGGACCTTTAACTTTGTGGCTTTGCCAGTAACAGTGCTGAAACTACTTGGACATAAATATGCAAATTAATTCCAAACTCATTTTCAATTTATCACCCGTTGATTCTGGAGCAACACAATAGCAAAGATAAAGGTGAATACATGACTGAAGTATGAGGGATTTCACAATATTAATGTGAGCCTTCAGTTAGCCCACACTGTGTATTTCACACACATACCTTTTCTACATCTGCCGTTAGCCTTCGGTTCTCATCCTGTAACAGTGCCTTTTCCCTCTCATACTTGCGTTTCATTTCATTCAGGATCTCCTCGTGCTCCTGTGACGTTGTCTTGTCCTGTCTCGTTAGTTTGTCTTTCAGCACTGTGATCTCCCGCCTGAAGGAAATCACTTGCATTTCATTCTCTTGCAACGTTTCTTTAAGAGTTTTTTCTTCTAGCATATGTCTAGATCTTTCTTTGGCTAGAGCTTCCTCATAGAGTACATCTTTCTCTCATTTCAGCCTTAGACGTAATATTTCGTCTTGAACATGTTCCTCGTTGTCAAGCCTGATTTCCGATGCTGGGAGAGATTTCTTCTGTATGAGAACCAAAAGGTACAGAAAGAAAAGGTCTAAGAGTGCTGAAGTGTATTCAAGAATACGTTAAATGTCGTAATCATTGGTCTAGAATAGCAAGCAGTGTTAAAAATTACTATACCATAGTAAAGTCAAATGTGGATCTCAAAAACTCCCTGAAAAGACTATTTTGTAGAGATAATTCAAAACACAAAATTGTCCACATAAAATTCTGAGGAGCATTTGTAATCGTTTTTCTGCAATCACCTTGAACGTCTCCAAGCATCTTCTAGTTGGTTAGCATACTATCACTTTGTTGCCGTAATTTGTGTAGGCCTCTTATTTGCCGGCCGTTTCCGCTTCAAGCTGCAGCCTCCGTCTACGCAAAGAACACAAGTAAATTGAAGTGCATTTCGTTATCTCATCGAATGGGTCCCCAAAATAGCAAAATGTCATGTACTAAAAGTCATAAAAAATTTTACTCAAAGAGTTTATTTCTTAGTTTCATCAGGCTCTTTTCTGTATCATTACATTAATGTAGCAAACTCTCTTAATACATGTATTTCAGAATGCACCTTACATAACAGGTGTTTTTACGTTTGTGAAATATTTAATGCCACAAAATGGGCCTCACTGATAAGTCTCATTCGTGATTTCTTCAGGCAACATTGAGGACTTCAAATGTACATGCTTTACACAGGGTTTCAGAAATGCTTTGCAGGGGTTACCACAAATCAACTGGAATAGCACTTTGTGCTTGAGAGTTCCATAACCTCTTAATATGTGATACATTATGCAACAAGAGACCGCACAAAAATACATGTATGATGACTGTGGAAAGTGCAGGTGTATTTCAATTGCATATCAGACAAGACAGGAGTTACCAAACAGGGGGTCCACAAAGAAAGTAATCTGTTATGGTGGTCTAACTTCAAAACTTTTTGAAATTAACTTTCTGTAACGTATGTCATTCAATATTAGTAAAGAATTTGAAAACAATACAGGCACTTTAATAAACACTAATGCTATGAGTTTGTCCTTCATGTGGACCAATTTTCACTAATAAAAAAATGACACTTGCATATTTTTTGGAAATAATTAAATCTGTGAAATGAATCATAGTATTGTGAAATGAATTTTTAATTATTTTGTCTTCATTCTGTGAACTTTTTCATCAACTGATTCACTGATTTTGAAAGCAAGGTAATAGCAAACATCACTGCCTTTTCCTGAGTTTGATTAATGCCCAATTCCCAAAATAGCACTGTTTAAAACACAAAACCAATCAAGAAGAAAAATCTCACATTAAGGTAGGATCAAGAAATGAATTATATTTACTTATTCTTAACCAAACCGGCAGGTAGGCAAAAACTTATCTTGCTAAAGAGGTTTTATAACGAAAGAAAGAAGTATAAACTCACTTGGACACTTAGAGTAGCATATCCCTAGCCATTTAAAATTTCCTCATAAAATCTAAACATTTCAAGGACTGATGCAAGTATGAAAGAGCAAAGACAGGGCACAGATGCAAAGAAGCGGCAAAGCAAATAATGGAGGCGACAAATGCTTCCACGGTAGGAAGCATGCAAGTCGTTGCCCTTCATTAACAACCCACTCAAAACACATTAAACTAGTGAAACCATACCGCTTCTTGCTTTGTCAGCCTTCCTCACGTCTTGTTAAGTTGCTGATTGATTTGCACTTGTGATTCATCAACCTCTTCTCTTGTCCGCAGCTGACGCGAAAACGGGAACGCTGAGACCTGGATTCCGATAATCTGTCGTGAGATCTTGCACTGCATCCATGGCTCGTTTGCTTTTGGTGAGAGCATCTTTATTCTTTTGTTTGCTGTTAATTTGGCTATGAGCCTTGTCTAAGTCTTAAGCATTCTCTTCCGTCTCAGTTGTAGTGTCCTGAATAAGAGGAATTTAAAAGGACAGGCTTATAGGTATTCAGTTAAAGCAGGCCATGAAATTCGTCGGAGTCTGCGAGAACCTATTCAGGTTCTCGCAAAAGGACCTTGCGAGAACCTTGAGAAACCAAGATCAAGTTCTCTGCTTTTAAGTTCTCATAGAAGGAGTTTGCGGAAAAATAACAAAAACCATTCTCAATTATATGAAATAAAGAATGGGACGTGTACTAGTCTTAAATAAACACATTAATAGAAATGGTTCAAGTGTTGTGATCGCCATATTTCAGTACATCACTGACAACTTTCCCTTTATTAACATTTATCATTTATTTTAACAATTTGTTGGCATCGCAATTGCTTCACACTCCCCACGGCTGATACACGTCCACATGTACATCGTATTTAGATGTGTAAGAAGTATTTTCTCTAGGCCACTGATTTACTGTAGCCTTGCGGATGAATTCAGTATTCTGCCACCAACATGGCACATCCTTCAACATGCGTTTTATTCGGTGAGGCTGCCGAATCATAGGGTTGTGGCACAATATTAAATTCATCCGCCGTTGCTAACGATTTTACGACGCGACCACGACATCTTGAAATATGAAATTAATATTTAATCACAGTATGAGTCCTTTTTTGTCAAGGAAATTGTTGTCAAAACTCCGGCGAATGCGTTATTCGCTCAGAATTCATCAGTGTGTGATCAGCTGTCAAAGCTTGATTGTAAAAAAAACAGTTCCATGATTATCATTCAACGATACCCCTGGTGGATGTTATGTAATACTTTTCGAATTTTTTCCCCCCCCCCCAAAATTTCAGTGAATAGTTTAGCGCGTATACATATCAAATGGAACCATAATCTTTTTTAAAACATGCATATGTTGCCTAAAATTCTAACGAAAAATTGCTGGATGACCTTACTTATGACATCACAATTCGAGCAGGACGTTCCAGGTGTGCATGAAAGTGATTGGTAGAATAAGCAGTAAGTATCGACAACAACCAAGAGGACACGAGCTTTGAAGTTACGTATCGGTTGTATCGATATTGATCAAAAATGAGGCCATGGAAACGCTTCGCAGGAAGGTCTTGATAATGGAACTTTAGTACTTACATTTTCAACTATTTTGACGCTTATTTGAACTCAGGTGAAGTAGTATCGTTCATTTTCGTCGAAATAAAACCAAAATAACATATCACGTAATGTTTTATCGTTTGATTGGGACAAATTTGCGCGAACCTATTTTGGTTCTCGCAAGCGTAATTTTGGGCGACCCTTCAGGCGAAAACCGGTTCGTGTCGAATTTCCGGCCCTGGTTAAGCCAAGATCGGTGAGTTCCTGAAAATATTAAATCTGCCTCAATGTTGGTCTAGTTGAACTTGAAATGTGGGATATTTTGCGCAAAGCTTTATGTCTTTGCCAGTCGGTAAGGCATGTTGGGTTGGTGTAGATTTCGGATTAGGTTAGGTTTGGGTTACAATATATTGTTGGGCTAGATTTATTATGAGCACACCATTACTGACTGTTCAAAATCATAAACAGTTTACAAAATGCTGCCTTTATAATGACAGTTAGACTGTTGAGAGAAGAGGTTGTTTCCAATAGGTAGGGCAAACACACAAATATTGCAAAAGCATTTTTTAATTTAAATGTACCAAATCAAATCAGTTGCACACCATTATGTTATTGTAATATTATCAGTCTAGAAAAAAAATAATTTAGGATTACAATTTTTTGAGGGAATGTTCTCATCTCGTGATTTCTGACTAAAAAATAATCAAACCTTCTCAGTTCTCAAATAAAACTAACTAAACGGTTAAAATGGTCCAAAATCAAAAAATTTGTGCGGACTCCAGGAAACAAACTTTTTTTGCTGAAGTTGTTTCCAGCAGAACAGTATTACTACTGGTGATACATAATACAATCCCAATTAGCGGAAAAACCGACATACTAATGGTACATTATTACAATGGCTGTAACTTTGAAAACAAATGAAGAATTATTTCTTGTTTTGAACAGCTCCTGATAAAATACAATAGGGAGAAGATGATATCAAGATGTACAAATAATAACATCGAAGACGGACACAGAGGTGCTTTCCTCCTCTCACCCCTCCATTCCCGCCCCGGCTTCCCCTCCCAACTTGCTACACTTCCGACTATCCGTCCTTCTTCCCTATCATACTAACTACTATCCCAGCTTCTTTTCCCCCCCCCGCCATTACCATTTTCACCTTCCCGCTCCGCCGATTTTATTCTACTCATCCACAACCTCCAACCTCTCTGCTATTCTCCCCTAACGTCATTTGCCATCTCTACCTCCTCCATCCCCCGATCCACTCCCCACCCAATTTCTCCTACATTCTCTACCCCCTCTCGCCGGCCCTCATACCCTGTTACCATCGCGCTCCCTTCCTCCCCCTGATTTTCCTCCCGCTTTCCCCCCTCCCTTCTCTCTGTCCTTCACCCATCTTGCCACGCAGCGTCTCCCGATATACTAACTCTACCACCCCTCATCGCAAGCCCACCCAACCCTAACGTAGTTTCTCACGCGCTTCACAAGCCGAGTGCCCTTCCATCCATCTCCTACACCTTCTTTTTCTTCCCTTCCTTTATTGCTCTCCTCCACTCTCCTTATTCCCGCATACCTAATCTCCACACCTCGTCCCTCCGCCCTCTTCAGTGAGTTCTTCGATTTCTGCTCCTTTTCCATTTCCAATCCACCCCAGTCTCCCTCTTATCTTCCCCTTCCCCTTGCCCCACACCGGCATACCTCCTTCACACTCACAAAGCCCTTACACTCCAAACTCTCATGCCTCCCCATCCTACTTCACGTTGTCCTTTTTTTGTTTTTTTTCGCCCAACCCTATCAATTGCATACCAAAACACCATTTCCCTTCTCCCCCCTCCCCTCCTCCTTCCACTTCCCTGCTCACGCTCCTGCACTCTCCTTCCCTTTCTACATGCTACCCAATCTCCCCCTCTGTTTCTCGCCCCTATACCCCCCCTATCAATTTCACCTTTTCCTTCCACCCCTTTCCCCGCCTGACCCCACCCAACAGCCTTTCACAAGCCCCTACTTCTATCCTGATTCTTTTGCTTTTTTATCCCCCTCGCTGCCCACGTCTCTTTCCCCACCCCTTCTTTCCATTACTACGCTCCGTTCTTCCCTCCCCTCCTCGCTTTCTGCCCTCCCAGTTCCCTCAACTTTCTTCCTGCCATGATTTCCTTAACCTTCACCCTTGCTACTCAACTTCGAACCAGCTTCCCGCTCCGCTCGTCTCACCCGTTCTCGAGCCCTTTATCCCTTTTCTTTCATTGGTTCTTCTTAACTCAGTCCCACCCCCTACTTCAATTCTCACTTCCCTCTTCCGACTCGCTCTCTCTATCACCTTCCTACTCCCCTCAGTCCCTCCTTTACGACAATTTTAACCTTCCTGCATAAACTCTCGCAACCCCCCCACCCTTCCTTCTAGCCCCCGTCTGCAACTCCCACCCTCTCCTACCTCCCCTGCACTCCTCTCTCTCTTCCCCACTCTCGCATTCTCCGGTTCACCTTAATATTGTTATTCTATAACCATTTCTACCTTGTTTCACCACGAAATCCTCTTCTTCATTTTCCGTTTCCCATATTTTCTTTCTTTACCTTTCTTTCCCTTTCTTCTCTCACCGCTTCCTATACATCCCCTCTTTCTACTACCGTACCCCAAACCCCCTTCTCCTCTCTTCTAAGGATCCTCACCCCATCTCTTCCACGCCTTTCCGTCTCCCCCATGATTATTTCTCTCCACCACAATTCTCTCTTTTCTCAAGCACCCCTTTAGCCACACTTGTTTTTCCCACACTATCACCCCTTCTTTTCCACTATCCCTTTCCAATATTTGTTACAAAATTACTTCGCTCTCCAGATCTTTTCTCTCTTTTTTTTGGAGGAATCCTTAACCTGTTACACTTCTCTAGTGTTCTGATCTTAGGTTTTTTATCAAATCTATTTGCTGTTCTGTTAGGTTTTTTCGAAATGCTGGTAATCTAAATGACAGGAAAACCAATTTTTAAAATTATGTGGTGACCTTCGTATGGGTAATTACGATCTACAGGCGTGTCTCACCGTCACAGCTTTTAAAAATTCAAATCGGTTATTCCGATGTTTTATGTGTCTTTTTGGCGGTCCTAATCGCCGTCTGCGACAGCCAGAGATGCTAGAAAGTAGATTGATTTAGGTCAACCACAAATGGTGAAATAAGTAAGTTAGGATAACAATAATAATGATTGATTGTTTCAGTTTTGATTTATTTTCACCATTTGTCAAGTTTGGACCTCGTTGAGATTAATTTAATCGGTATAGGAAAATCGTTAAAAAATGAGAATTTTGCCGATATGATCAGCTAAAGATAAGGTAGAATCGGCCCGACTTAAAAATACCATCGTATTGGTATTATCTTTCTACAGGATTGTGTTCACCATCTTACTTAGTAGTTTCTGTATTTCTTAATACCATTAGGTGGAATGTAGGACGACCATGACAAGAGCCAGTGACCTGATAATGCAATGGCTATTCTAAGCTTGGGATTTAAGTTCAAAAGTACAGTCCCAATTTTTGACCTTTTAACTTCTACAGAGGTGAATTAATTCCTGATGACAATGCGTGTGTCAAAGGGCCCTTAGTTTAATAATATGAAGCAAAAACTATAATATATTTTCATGCCGCTACCCTTATGTTCCATTTTCATTTTTCCACCCATTTCTTCAAAACTACTTGTTTAAAATTCTTTCAATTATCAACAACCAAAGATATCCTGTTTCTTACGCCTCAATGTATAGATCCTTAAAAATTTTAAGAAACGGAATCAAAGATGATACTTTAATGCCAAACTAAATAAAGTGTCTAGAAAATGAAAAAAAAAAAAACACGGAAGCAAAATACATTTTTTTTTGGACCACTTTAATTCCGAGAACAAAAGTTTCAAAAACATGAAGAAAAAAATTGAAAGAGGAATTTAAAACTCTATACAGGTCATCTAAGGAGGAAAATTGTTTTGGCATAAGTGCTCTTCTGTACTTGAACAAAATGCCAAGAAGTATTTTCTTGTTTGGAACAGCTCCTGATAAAAATATCAATAGTGGAGAGATGGGATATCAAGATGTAAAATCAATAACATCAGAATGAGAATATGGTGGAGGATCTTACCTGTTACACTTCTCTAGTGTTCTGATCTTTAGGTTTTATCACATCTTTGATGTTGCTGTTCTCTAGGTCTTTTTCTAAATGTGGTAATATGGAAATGAACAGCGAAACCATTTGTAAAATTATGTGGTGACGTCAGTATGGGTAATTTACATGATCTACAGGTAGTGTCTAACCGAGTCACAGATGGTAAAACTTCAAAATCGGTGATTACGATGTTTTATGGTCACATTTTTTTGGCGATCAACGCCGTATTCGACAGCCAGAAGATGCCTAGAAAGTAGATTGAGTTAGGTCAACCACTAAAATGGTTGAAATAGTAAGTTAGGATAAAATAATAAAATTGATTGTTTCAGTTTTGATATTTTCACCATTTGTCAAGTTTGGGACCTATTTGATTTATAATTTAATCGGTATAGAAAATCGTTAAAAAATGAGATTTGGCCGATACTGATCAGAAACGATAAGGGTAATACTCGGCCCGACTTTAAAAATACCGATCGTATTGGTTATTCTCTTTCTACAGCTTGTGTTCACCATCTTACTTAGTAGTTACTGTTATTTCTTATATACACATTAGGTGGATGTAGACTGGACCAAACGACAAGAGCCAGTGACCTGATAATGCAATGGCTATTCTAAGCTGGTTTAAGTTCAAATGTACGTCCAATTTTTCACCTTTACGTCTACAGAGTTGAAGTTAACTTCCATGATGACAATGGTGTGTCAATAGAGGCCCTTAGTTTAATAAATGAAGCAAAAAACTAATAATATACTTTCATCCGATACCCTCTATTCTTTCAATTTTCATTTTTCCACCTCAACTTTTCTTCAAAACTACTTGTTTAAAATTCTTCAATTATCAACAAACCAAAGATATAATGTGTATTACAGCCTTCAATGTAAGTATCCTAAAATTTTTAAGAAAATGAATCAAAGTGAAATTTAATGCCAAAATAAAATAAAGTGTCTCGAAAATGAAAAAAAAAAAAACAATCGGAAGCAAAATACATTTTTTGGACCACTTTTAATACGAGAACAAAAAAGTTTCAAAAACATGAAGAAAAAAATTGAAAATGGGAATTTTAAAACTATATACATGGTCATCATAAGAAAATTGTTTTCTGGATGGGCTCTTCTGTACTGCCCACAATGCAATTTCGTCTTCCTTCTGTTTTTTTTCAAATGCCACTATTTCTTCTTGATGCCTAACAAGGTCTTCATTGGACGTGTGACGACAGAAAATACTTGTGTGGATCTACCGGAACCAAAAACACAAACAGATATGCCAAGTTATAATGCTACAAGCTGTACAAAGCTCTGGGAATCTAAATAAGTTAAAGATCACAAAATTCTTGGAGTACATTATATCATTTAGAACTTGAAAAGTCGGCCAACATAAATAATGGCCATTTCCGGCTACAACCCCCCCCCTACACACACACACACCTAAGTTACACATCAAGTAGATCACAGTATGGTCATTTTTGAGGCTTAAATTGTGGAAGTAACAAATTGACTGCCACATTAAAAACACAAAGGTGTGAAACACAGACAACACATTTTTTGTCTTGTTCTTTCAAATGATTGGCAATTGATATGAGAACAGGATTTGTTAAAAGTGCAAGATATTTTTGTTGTTCATTTGTAACTTTCTTGTAAGTTCTTTAACCTGCGACTCAAACCGCCGTTTTCTCTCATAGGCATCTGCCGAAAGGAGTCAATTTCGCTACTCCAATCTTCATTGTCTTTGGACGTAACCATGTGCACCACTCAGATAGAGTGCTGCAGAAACAAATAAGATGATGAACATCCTTTAGTACATTGATTACAAATTGGGTCATCCCATGATCATGAACACTGTACGTTCAATTCTTCTCCAGGTATATAAACATTTAGCGGATGTAGTTCTTGCCAACCATGTTCTTCCCACACCACCAGACACTTACATAAATATTTATTTCTAACTCATTAGAAATTATTTCTTTTATCCATTTTTGTTAACTTTTTGGTATCAAAAATCCTAAAAATATTGCCACACAAGGTTTAAGTTATTCTAACTTGGTAGTTTGTTATGGGTGGGCAAGTGTATCATCTGTCATGCAACTAAGTTATTGACACATAGGTGGGTCCCATATATACCTCACGTCAAGTGCCTTTTTTGGACTGCTCCCAGTTTGTTAAATTCTTTTGAACTTGGCACAACCATGCTTATTTTCGCGATTACCAATAATACAAACGTAGCGAGGGGCGGACGCTGTTTTCCAACTAACGAGGTCAAAGTTCAATATTGATACCACGAATAATAGAACTGCGCACTACTACTGTGTAAAAAAACGTCACACTCGCCGTAGCAACTCGACCATACTATAAGCACTCTATTCGGAAACCATTTTGAAAATATGCAAAATACAAAGGCCCATCTTGCGACGATCCACTTTTCACCAACCACATGCCTGACAATGTTCTTGAATGTAAAAGGATTATTTCATAACTGAGGGCCGCCTGGTGAAATAAACAAGAAAGTACATTTTTCCAGCTTAAGGTTACAATGTGATGGGCTTGGTAACATTTAAGGTCCCAGTGAGTTGTTGATTCTAGAGGGCCGGACGCCTCTAGCCTTTTGATACTAATCTTATGCCTCATGTATTATTCTTGTTTACAGTTGGTTAAGCTCGTCAAATGACATGGAAAGTTAAACCTTTCTTTGGCAATAATGAAATATTTCCCAAGGCAATAGACGTATAATTGCACCTATGTGTTCCATTTGAATTGGGTTAAAAACATGGTTATGTCGAGGCATAAGAGTGGTCACTACATGCTTGTGTAAGAGAAGATCTTGTGAAAATGACGATCAACATTGCAGTGGTATCTGACAACACCCGATCTACAAATGTGGGCAAACTTGGACAAAGATGGATGACGAATATGACTAAATCCACGCCAGCATGATATGAGGAATTTAACATGGAGCTAAGCTGACAGCCTAGCATATGCTAAGCAGAAAAATCCAGTTATAGTTAGGCAAGTAGCGTGTATGGGTGTCAATAGATACACAATTCCCTTCATGCAAAGTCAATATTTGTAGAAAGAACATTTAACATATATATCAAATACAGTTCATAGTGGAGATAGGAATTGTGGTAGGGGAAAGTAGACCTGCTATCTATCAAAATAGGCTCCAGGAAGAAGAATCGTAGGTAGTGGAAATTAAGACTGCTATCTATCACAGTGCAAGTCCTCGAGGAACAAAAAGTGGTAGGAATTCATCCCATAATCGATTATCCATCAGCGCAAAACAGAAATCATAGGTAGAAGAAAGAGAGATACCTGTTATGGTGAAGGTAAATCCTATAAATGGAAGGGGGTTCCGGTAGGCAGAATGGAGTTGGGCGGATCTGGCTGAGGTTTTTAAGTCGGCATCGTCTACATCAAAATTAGATGGATCCGTTGCTCCGTTCACATCTGGTATGTAAGGTGGAGGCACTGAGTACAAAAGATTTAACAAGTGGATACGAACCAAGTCTGTCCGCCATCATGTTGGTTCGGGATGAGGTGGTAGTGGGGATGGTGGTGTTTGAGTATTTGGGGTGGTCTTGTAAGGGAATAAATCAGTTTTCTGTGTGGAAGTTGTGGTTTAAAATTAGGAAATTTATTCAATGGTTTGGGATTTACCCATGGTCACGGTGTGGTCTGAAATATTATCTCAATTGGGATTGCGTGAGAGACTAACGTTCACGCTTGTACTTTCCACACCGCCGCTTAGTTCATTTGGAGTCGAATCAGGGAAGAACTGTGAAAAGATAAAACTGCCTGAGTGAACCGTTACTGGGACTAGGACAGCCCCTAGTCAAGTACCCAATGATCGCTTAATTTAATTAAAGGTTTGCTCGGGGTTATGCTCAGCAGAACTAGGCGTAGTCCTGACTCAGAGAAAAGGAATTATGATGGAGAGTATAGACCGTATGTAAAATTTATAATAACAAAGGGGACGTCCCCAGATTTTTTGAACGTTTTGGTAACAAACCATCATCTCATTGAATCATTAATGGCATGATAGACTAGGTCATGTCAGTATCTAAAGGGCCCGTGGAAATAAAATACTGGGTTAATTTGATATCAGACGACAAAGAAACTAAGATAAGTCTACGTTTTAAGAAATGCTCCGAGCAAACTCGGACTGTGTTGAGTGGTGTGCAACTAGTACAACGGAGTATACTGAAATTTGGGCATGTCAGACGATCATATCAATCTTTTGCATTTCACATTTACGGAATAAACCCTACCCAATGTCAAAAAACCCCGACGTAACGTTCCATGTACTAGTGTGGAACCTGTCTCGTGATATTTGCAATCCATTTTCACGCCACTGTGACGATAAGTAGCTTCTGCCACCATAAATTCACCCTGACAGTCGGAAAAGAATGCCATTACCGGACAACTGTTTCTTATGGCAACTACCACACAGCCACTATTGACTGTTAAATTTCCGAATTCTCGAAAATAACTTGAGGCACCAAACACTAGTGGAAATTGTAATATAATAAACTCTGTAATCACCAAACTAACTGGTCAAGTTCGCATTTTACCGTGCAGTTCAGTATTGTAAAAATGTTAAATATCTAACGGGGTGAAATATTATTTTTTTACAAAATGAACGTAAGATATCCAAATTACTATTTCTTTCTTCCCCAAAATTTTATTTCTAATATAATCGGTGTACTTATTTAGCGTAGTATTTTTTTAAATATCATTCCCGCCCAGCCATAGCGTAAAATTCATTGGTGTAACGTACGTTAAAATGTGGCATATACCAGCACAGTTACAGAGAGAGCGGGGAGATAGCTGTACCCTGATAGCGCCACCATTTTCGATAAGCATACCTAATATTATGAAGAGTGACGTAGGCCGGGGATGACGTAGAGTAAATAGCGACACGTACGACTGCCGAACTATAAGCTACAGAATTGTTGCCAGTAAAGGGAACCAAAGTCAAGGCTAGTTGCTTGCTCGGCAAACTAAAATCACACAAATAGCTCTTCAAACAGCCAATTGCTCGCCCGTACATCGCAATGGGTTTAAAAGCAAAGGACTGTGCGTAAAAGTAATTTGGAAACATGCAGAAAACAATTTGGACGGAACGACCTCCAAGCGGACGGCCACTAAATTTACTAGTCTTCCATCCTCTTTGAGGCGGAAGAATAAAAAAGATTAACCAAAAACTTAAACATACACACAGATGGACATATAGAATTTGGAGTGTATGCATCTCCTCTAAATTCTTGCATGTGACGCAAATCTGGTCTGCTGTGAAGCTTGTGTGTTTATTAACCATCACAAATTATTTTGATTGATTTAAAAATCTGACAATTAATTTGAACATCATGGGCTAGTCTTAGCCAAGTTAGGCTATTTCAAATTGCTGAATGTGGTATCTGCGGCGGGTACAAGATGACACTGGTTAGGTTCAAATGTAATTCTACATTCCTTTCTCAAAGTGTTTCCTTAGGTCTTATTTGTTTGTTGATCATGATCCTGTTCCCAGAGTTGGTCAAGCTACCATCATGCCAAGCTGTGACACAAATAAGAAGGTACACAACATTTCTACCAGTTTACTCACTTTCCCTGATATTGTCCCAGTTAATTCCTTGGAAGAATGGGTGGTTTTTGAAGTCGTCTAATCCCCTACGCCCTAAGCGTTTCTCGGCCGAGCAGATGAGTTTTTTGATTAGGTCCTTGGCATCCTCAGAGACGTCATCGATATCCGGTGGGAAGTCAAATTGATTCTGTAGTAAGTCAAAAAATAATAACACAATGAACAAAAAATACTTGCAATTGCATTAATTCCACATATTATAGTAGCTGTCACAAAAGAATGGCCCTCGCTTCTCAAAATGTGGTGTGTCATGCATAAACACAGAAGTGCGGGTCTGATTAGCTTTTTTGAATCAGGTGATAGCCATAACAACAGCCCGTTAATTGGATTGGCTGATTGTGAGTTCGACTTCCGAGAAAGTTGCGTAAAGAGTTAATAGGCCCCGCCCATATCGCTCATTAGCTGATCACGAGCGTATACGCAGTCAAGAGGGGGCCATTCTTTTGTGACAGCTACTATATTGAGGGGAAGTATGAAAATGCAAAGGCATCTCCTTTCCGAGGGAACTACTTCAGGTACACATATCCCTTACCCAATGTCTTAGCATAAGAGAAACAAGATGCTTAAAGGCTGACTCAGAGATTTCCCGGGGAGGGCGCCCTCAATTTTCAAACAAATTGTGTTTTTTGCATATACATAATGCTAAATAACTAAGCTCAAATCGAAGTCCTTCATATAGAAAATCACAACTTTGTTTAAAAATTCCGGATCCGGAAATTTTGTTATACACAGTATCTATGGCACTGTCAGGGTTCACATTAGTGTGCGTTTTTGCGTCTATGACGCACTATTCCAAAGATGGACGCACTTTGGTCTAGATTGAGTAAAATTTTGCGTCTGTGTGAACGAAAAAAAAAGCCACTTAAAACTACACAAAATCACAGAATTGCTCTAGCACATGGTCACAATATTACATCAATTTTACTCAAACAAGTATTTATTCTGTTATTATTAAATACATGTAGCAGATCTGTGAAAATAAATATAGGTTTAAATTTGACTGTATTTACGTCTTTTTTTTAGTTCACTAACCCTCTCACCGTCCCAAAGGGTATTCAAGATACTCCATTTCTTTTGGAGTTTAAGGGTCATCAGGGTAATTACTTTTCAATATGCCCAGTCTAGGTTTTGGAATTGGATGTTTATGGATTGTTTGCAGTCATGTAAAAGAGTGCTCAAACCTGTTAAAACTTGACACGCATATAATTTGAAGCAGACGCACTTTTTCAACCTCAGGGAAACAAATTTGCGTTCAAGTAGACGCACTATTTTCAAAACCTAGTGTGAACCCTGGGCACTGTTATACTGCACATATATGTGTACTGCATGAAAACGAAAAATCCGATTCATCTCTAACTTTGGGAATTGAGCATTTTAGGTAACTATCTTTAGTTCCAGTTGACTATTTTTAATTATTACACAAAATATTTATATTTCGAAATCTCTGAGTCAGCCTTTAAGTTGCAAACAGGTTGTTTGCATAATATGCTCTAGACACATTGTGTAAGCACAACCTGGTTTCAACAGAAGCCATGCCTATATTACCTGTAAGATTGGTTTTTATTTTATATGGTTTCAAATGTATTGTATTTAAAGAATAACTTACCTATAATCTACTTGAATGCTAACCATGACAAATTAGCAATGTTTGAGAATGCTATTACTTGTTAAAAATTCTTGCAATTTCACAATACGGTGTGCCACCAACGGTTACCCTTGCCAGTCAAATTTTTGACCGCAAGGGTCGACATCGCCATCTAACTTTCATTGGATTAACACGCAAGTAGTGCGACTATTATGTTGAAAAAAGCTCAAAGAAAGAGTTTGTGTGATCGAAAGATCTTTTCCTATGATGCATCAGGAAAATATCGCTTCTCCAAGGCAATCGTTGGTGGCGCAGCATATTGGCAAATTGCGAGAATGATGATGTTTTTCCTATAAATATTTACAAGCCAATTGTAATTATTCTAGGCAACCCAATTTACATCTTACATAATCCCGGGGCAAAACTCAGTATAATACTGAAGAACAAAATTATGATGCACCTTGCGGTTAAAAGGGAATGGGTTCAAGACTCATTTCTTTAAGTCTCAGCAAAACTCAACCTGCTGTTCATAATTTTGCCAAGCGCGTCCACAAGGACTCTGCATAGAAAGGAGTGTTTATCCAAAACAACAAATTTGTACCATGCCACACGCCTAACGACCACCAATCACACTCGCGGCCCCGTTTTGCCTTGCCATCTTCATTGCCTAGAAAAGAGAGCCATAAAAAACTATTTAAAATAAAGTGAAAACAATGTTAAAATTACTAAGAAAAACACAGGTTTCTCGAGTTTTATTGTGCCAACATTGTGCCAACCATTCATCAAAAAGATGTGTAGAGAGAAACCTATCATGAATGGAGTCTTGGCACGACAGTAAATGTCAGAGCTTCCCAATGTAACATTTATAACAGAAATATCCAAAAAATCAAAAAATAAAAAAAGTATTAAAAGGGGGGGGGGGCTTATAGTCTGCACTATCTGATCTGTTATTGAGACATGGACCTAATGGGCAAACACATTTGACTCTATCAATTTCGGATTTATCCTATGTCTCTATAATGATAAGGTCAAAGAAATGTATTCATTTAGCCCAGTCGCTGTGGGGACTACTACCAAGACGATGTAGACAGTTGGAATCCAAGAGGTTCTATATAGATAGAGCGGCAAAACGTACGTATTTTAGAAATCACAGTATCGCATGTTTTGGCGACCACAAGAAAAACCTAGTAAACAAGAAAGCAATGTGCCTCCGCTTTCCACATACGTGGGTTTGCCGCCTTTGCATATAAACTAAACGGTAGTGATACAAATTAATGTATGTTGTTAGAGGGGGCCAGGTGTAATCATAGTGTACCTGGCTTATTGTGATCAGATACCTTCTTTTTTTAATAATGCAAGGCGGCGCGTAGGTGAAAAGATGTATTCTGTGAGGCGGGTTATTGAATCAAGACGACTGATGTGTTATTTCATGTTGTGTGGCCATGGGTAGGACAAAATTTAACCACCCAATAGCACCCAACATCCAACAACTGATATTTGCCGGATTTTTGTATCGAATTGAATATGTGTGTATACAGCACCCAAACTGATAATTATTCCGTGAAATTTCAAAATGTCAGCGCCCAGCACGGACGACTGGTTGTGAATGGTTTTCACCCCCTTGGTTGGAGGTAGCTATCTGTCTAAAAGTTAATTGTTCTCTATGCTAGTTGCTACTCCATAACATCAAAATCCATGCTGGTCCTTATGTAAGAAGGACTCTATCGGTGGGAGGCCCCCCCAAAAAAAAAATGGGTGGAAATTACACAATTTTTTCAGATAAGATAACATTTTGATTAAAGGTCCATGGCCCGATGCTAATAGCCTTGTCCCAGGAAGCCCCAGAATTTTAAAGGTCAAATTTTCGTATCAGAAGAAACTACTATTTTTCTATTTACCCTGTGAAATCTTAAAACCAATGGATGTGGTTTGGAAGTTATGACTTTTTTTCCTTGAGCGAAAATGTGACCCCATTTGGTCAACCAATTATTAATTTTACACTACTCTATGGGGCTTACAATCACGTTTTGAGCTCTCACATCAAAACGGATTTGAAAATCGGCGCGAAACTTACAGATAGGGTTTTGACAGTGAAGGGCCTCTATCAGATGAAAAAACTCAGATCTTAAACGGTTCATCCCCCTTCAGCAATGTGCCAAGATGCACCTCAAATTATAAATGTGGTTACAGGAATCTGCCTAGCCCCGCTAAATAAATGCGGCCATGTTGTCAATCCACTAACTTTTTATTGTTACTTTATCACAGTATTTTAAACATTAGGTTCCTGGATCACCTCATTTGACCGCAGATGATCATGACCGTTTACTTCTGCTAGTGCATGAACCTAAATTTATCTTCCTTGAAATTTATTTACCCTTGGTAGACCATTCACTGATCATACACTTGTTTTTCAATGATGCCCAGTGATGGACGAGCTTTAAAAAGTGCTCTAGTTTTTCAAGAGAACAAAACACAACCACTTTTATTTGAAGGATAAGTATATGCGATTTTAGAAAATGATGGTTGTGGTTGAACTATTTGGTGGCAAGGATGATTCTAGGCCAAAAAAACATTTTGGGCTGCAAATTAAGCAAAATTATTATTTTCAATTTTTATGTATAAAAATATTACAATTTTGTTTTTATGGTGTCCTTTATGTTATTGATATATGTTTTATACATTGCACAGAGATGTCCACGTTATACTCGTTGTGGTGAAATGTGATAAAAAGGATTTAGGGAAAAAAGTGATTTTTGGCTAAAATTCTAGCCCCTTTGTATATTGTGTAAAACAGAAATCTATCAAAAAATGTCAGCAGAGATTGATAGTATTATATCATGATTAAAAGTTTTTTGTTAAGACATTACGAAATTAATTTTTTTTACCACAACCATCATTTAAAACATTTAATTATCTTTTGAATAGAAGTGGTTACGTTTAGGCTTACCAACGGGAGGGGTTGTCGACAATTTTGCAGTCTAAACCGTTGCACTACAGGGTACCAGGACAACTTGGGATAGTCATGGGAGATACTCTTACTGAAAATGACCAATATTTTTTATGTACAGGTATGACTCTCCATGTACAAAGGACCAACAGCTTAACGTCTCCTCCTTAAAAGAACCATGGGGAATTTAAATTCCAAATTTAATCAATCATTCTTATGCAAATTTCAGAATTTTGTAACTAACTGAATCTCAGCGACTGTGAGTGGCCCACCAGGGTTTTGAACTGGGATTAAAGGGAAAATACTGTAAGCAGTGGGCCGCCACTCTCGCTCTCCTCTCTGTCTTTGTCGTTGGAATGGCTTCAAAGGGCATTCCTCCAAATGTCGATGGTCCTTGGCAATTGACCAAAATCTTCTTAGGTCAATGCCAGTCAATGGGCCAACCTTGTGTATTTAGTCCACCTAACATCCTTCATTGGTTAATGCTTGGCATAGGTTTTAACAGTAGTTTCATGTATGGCAGCCAAAAAGTTTCCTTAATAGATTAAGAGTTGGTACACTTAATCCCTACTTACCCTGAGAATCTCTGGAGATATATAATCTGGAGACCGACAGCAACATTGGACTTGGACCTGTAACGGCAGAGAAATATGAATATTGTGTCACTCAGTACTCGTTTGATTCAGCAACTTTGTATCTTTTAGTGATCACTTGTACAATGTAATACTATGTTATTTAAAGGCTTAATCAAGATTCCTGAGAGGGCACACTAATTTTTCAAATCAATCATGTTTTTGGCATAGACATGATGCTTGTCCATATATTTCATTGTGTGGAATAAGTAAGTCAAATCAAGTCCTTCATATAGAAAATCACAACTTTTATTAAATTCCCGGATCCGAATTTTGTTATACACGGTAAATCCTATGTGCTGTTTACTTGTATAAATGTTACTACATGAAAACTGAAAACTTTGGAATTAAGATTTTTGATGACTATCTTTTAGTTCTAGCTGATTATTTTTAATTACTACACAAAAAAGTTATATTTCGAAATACATGTTTGCCCAATTCCTTTAAAATGGGTAAGAACTGTGTGTCACACTATGGTGTAACAGATTGAGTACAGGAAGCCTCCTCCCGTGCCTTTAGCTGGTTTTTTTGTTTAATAATTTGTAAATTACCCCTTTCTGATGACCAATTTCCTGGTTCCCCCTTAAAGTGGCAACGAGAGATTTCACTAATAGGTGTCACTAAAATATGAAAATTCTTATTTTTGCATCAAAAAATGTAAATCATTTTTATTAAAAAGCCCCCATTAAAGTATTAAGCGAAAATCTTTTATTTGGTACAAATTGTGAAATTTCTAATTTCGTATGGAGCAAATACTCATTCAGCCTATGTTTTAAGTATTGAAATTAAGCAATGGAAGATCGCCTTTTGTTTTTTCACTTTCAGGCATTTTCTGTAATCAAAGACAAGGTAAGAAATCTATTTTGTTTTTAATTAAAAATCTTGCATGAAATGTCTACATATGACACAATATCGGGTGCCATAAATCTCTCGTTGCACCTTTTAAATGAGAGAGTTAACTTCATTAAGTACACAAATATGACCTTAAATGACCAAGAAAAATGGCAAACAAAAGGAAAAATGAGAACATTTTGTAAGTGTTTATTTGTGAAGCTTACCTTCATGAATGCAAATTTAAATGCCCACAAATATTTTGACTGAAAAGTTTTATTGTAGCCATTAGAAGTACAAATTAACTACAAAAATGTTCCAAATATCCAATATGAGTAATAAAACAAGCTATTTTGGGGGTGGCATTTTTGCAAACTTTGTACTTACTACCCAATATATCTTCTATATTCTGTAAACACACATCTACTCTGACTACTAAATTCTGTTAGTGAAGTGGAATACCTCCTATTCTGTGCAAGAAGCTCAGTCCCCTGACAAGTACTTGTACCAATCAAGAATACAATATTTTTAACGATGACTGGTGAAAATTTGCAAACAGTTAGTCCCACCAACAAAAAAGAGCTCTTGTCAGTCATAAGTTTTGCTGAAAAATTTATATTTTTTTACAGTACATGCCATTTGTGTTTTGGTAAAATTAAGGAAAAAACTCACGGCTCTGAAGGGATGCAAAATTGAATACAATATCCACTTAAGGTTTTTTAAATAAACTCCCATTTCAGGGGTTTTGATCTCAAATGTCTTCGCTAAATGTAGAAATAATACAGTACATTTTTGTTAATGCACATGGGAGCTCTTTGGCGATCCTGTCGTTGGGGTCCACGATCATATATAGGGAAGAAAAAATTACTTTTCCATCAGATTTAAGCTAGCCGACAATTTTAAATAGCTCCCGTAAAGCTTTTCCAACAAGGTTAAATCGTTGGAAGGAGGGCAGGGCTTCGATTTATTAGGGAAATTATGGGGTAAAATAACAAGGTGAAGACAATTTTTGAAAAGTGCTAAAAACATCGATTTTTTTTTTTTTTTTTTTTTTTTTTTTTTTTTTTTTTTTTTTTTTTTTTTTTTTTTTTTTTTTTTTTTTTTTTTTTTTTTTCATCGATTTTCGGCAAGGTTTTTGTCTTGAAAAACCACTAAAAATGAGTCCATTTTTATCGCACTAACCTGTATCGACGTAGCTATATATCCGTTACTAGAAAACGAGGTTAAATTGTTGGAAGGAGGGCAGGGCTTCGATTTATGATGGAAATTACAGGGTAAAACTGAAACACGGTTACGAAGAAATGGCTGCCATTGCGAGAAATCATGGAATCAAGCTTGCGAGAAAAGCGAGCGCTCATTGGTTGATTTTTTTTTACAGATTTTCCATTACGGTCTCTGATTGGATAAAAGTCCGAAAAACTCTACATGAGAGTAGAGATGACTATCGGAATAGCGGGGGAACAAAGTTGTTTTTGTCGAGAGTAATGGAACTGTGTAAAGTCGGCATGGACTAGCGTATCAAGGATCGCAGTACAATAAACGGGATACGCGCTGCATACGCATTTGATTTTAGCCTCACATTTGCCCATCCGTACATGCATACCGGCCCCAGAATACATCAAAGGGAGGGAGTGTTGAGGCTCAGTAAGAGCCACTCTCGACAGCGGCTGCTAGCTTCAATGCCGATTTCGTTTAAAGTGGACCAAAAAGCAGGTAAAATACTTTTTTTTAAATAATGGGCTTCATAGATAGATTGATTGGATCCACCTAGATGCTAAAGATTAAACTTGATTCGCAAGTAATTAACCCTAATTTGGCGAGGGAACCCCAGCGACAGGATCGGCGGCAAGCTTTTTTTTTTAATTGGCCTGACCAAGTGTCATGTTTTACAGCCAATTCTTCGGACATGTAAACAAGCTGGTATTTAATTGTGTGAAAAGCCAAGTCCTCTGTCCATCATGATTTTACCACATTACAACTCAAACAAAGGCAATGGAAATAATTAACAGTAAATCAGTAATAGTCATGTACACAACAAACAATGGTGTTCTGGGTTTATGAAAGTTTGCATTATAAATCTCAAATGATGTTACATAAAAATGATCCTTAGTAAACGATTCTGCTGCTTAAAAATTACTCACATACAACTATTACATTTTTGCTAATGACTTTATCCGGACACAGTCCTATTATTGCTCCTCTTTTTAAACCCTGAGGCCAGCTGACCCAGAAAGCACATTTCATAACCATCAAAAACTAACGTTAATCACTTTCTCACATTCATAATGTGCTGAATGATGCTGCGGCATAAGAATTACTGACACCAGTGCAGTACCGTATGTTTAGAGGTCGTGAAAAGAATGACTAATAATGATGGGGCAACATGACCACAGTTATGCACTGCATATATCCTATGTCGGGAATAGCATCCTTGTGTGAAATACGACATGGTTTAGTCCACACTATATTTATCAACGGTTAATTGTTGTCAAGCTACTTCTTAGAATGCCGACACTCCTTTATTAGCACTATTATTGAATTATAACAACACTGATATTGCGACTAATAAAATGTCTGGAGAAACACCCCATAAATTTCTATATTATCGTTTAAGTGGCTGGGAAGGGAGAAGAAAGAAGGAAGGGAGAGGAGGAGAGGTGATGGGAGGGGGAGGGGAGGGGATGAGAGGGAGGGGAAGTGACTGGGAAGGGGAGGGGAGGGGATGAGCAGGTGATGAGGGGGGGAGGGAGGTGATGGGAGGGAGTCCGAAAGGGTGAAGGGAGGGGGTGATGAAAGGGGATCGGGGACAAAAAGAGGAGGAGAGAGGAAAAGAGAGGTGAGAGTAGAGGAAGGGATGGAGGAAAGGAGGGAGAAGGGAGGAAAGGAGAGAAAGGGAGGGAAGAAAAAAGAGGGGAAGGGAAGGGAATGGAAAGATTAAGAAGGAAGGAAAGATTAAGGAAAGAGAAAGTCAAAAAGGAATGGGAGATGGGTGTTGGGGAGCAGAATGAGGAAGACATGGAGAAAACTGCACCATAATCGTAAGTATTGTCCTCATACAAAATTCTATGATTATTATTCCTGTCATTTCATAGTATAGTCTCACTACAGATGCTGATAATCATAATAAACAAAATTGTATTTAGTTATTTATTTGTCATTTAGCCTGGTGGTATATTCATTAGGTTCAAACACTGCTTTCCAAATGATTCCCAGGGATCCAGGACGACTTGGGACAGCCAGGGGTTTCCACTCTAATCTTATTGGAACTGGCTGCGCTTACATATACAGGCGTGATTCTCCTTACCAAGGCCACGGCTTAACATCCCCTCCGAAGGACGGGGTTTCTGATGGTTCGGTTGCCATCCAAATAACCACCAGGAGAGCGAATTCCAGTTTTAACAATGAGTTATCAAATTCAATCCAGAATTTAGTACTCAAATTAAATCCCAGTAGAACTCTAACTAGTGACCTCCTACACCAAAGGCAAACACCCTAACCATGGGCCACGCTCTCCTTGAGGTTGTATTGTTAATAGTCCCTAGTATTAGAGGGTGTAATTGCATAAATTGAAGGTAAACATCACCATTTGTCAGTCAGAATTAACATCTTGCAAATCACAACCCTCAATGGAAACACTATTATTTCATATATAAAGGAAGGGTCAGGATAACTAGCCTTCGGCGCAAAAAGCAATGTTTTAAATTTTGGCTAATGTGTTCAAAAATATTTTTGTAAAAATTGTTTTCACTTGTCTCAAGATTTTTGTTTTTCCAGAAAAAATCACCTGACTGACACTCTCTTCGTGAAAGGTCCACCCGCCCGTAAAACAGTTGTTTTTTTGCCTTACCTACACCTCACCTACAACCTAGCTATTCTGTATATAGGATACTAATACATGTGTCTCTCTCTTTAATTGATATATCTGGGCGCACGTTTAGTTGATTCCAGTGCAGTAATCCACCAATACTTAAAACTAGTTCACTAGATCAACTAATGACACCTCCTCTTCTCTATGTCTCATTCACTTCAATAATGATAGTACCCTCATGGTAATCCATCTCTACCGATACAGACACCCAACTAAGATTAAAGCAACTATAGTGCGACTATTAATTGTGTCAAGTGATAGAGCCAGATAACCAATGATCCATGGCCGTGGCATACCAGTAATAGGTCAAACTTTGGTAGGATTTTTAAAAGATGTGTTAGAGTAGCAACATCTAGAGTTAAATGCCCAATAAAGGTCATGTGGGGATGTATGTTTATTTATGGCAAAAGGCAGGGTTCTCAAGTGAGTATACAAACGAAAAATGACCAAAAGGGATTGTAGTGTTTTACAATGTAATTGAGGCGCTTTACACGCAGTGGTAGATTTGATTACTCCAAAATGCGAGGTAACAAATAGGTCTAAGGGTAGAGAGTAACCAACCCAAGTTGTCCCTGCCGATCGATGGCCGATATTTTTTTTAGTATGGCACCGACTGATGATTGCCCAATTACTTAAAGATCGCACTGAGAGCGCCTGGTTAAACACAGTCTCCTCAGAGGCAGGACTTCAAATGCCACTAGAGTCCATTTCTCTACCTCTATGCAGTAAGGTCCTAACCTGTCGCGCTTTTACGCACGCATGTGAAAAACGCCCACACTTCACCGAGCACGCAGGGCTTACTGGGCGTCCATAAAATCTTGCGCTTGACGGCACTGCACAGAGGTCAGGGAATGGAGTATTATCACGTTTTCATGGGAAACCTCTCAATGCAGGTGCATTTCATAACTCTAGCATCTTCTGTTTATTTATGACTTACTAGGATTTCCTGAGAAAACTCTGAAGTGTGCTTAATCTTACGTGCAAGTGATCGTATAGGCAAGAGATTTGCAAATTTCTGTCCATAAGCTGATAGAATGAAGCACAGGGCCTGGCTATGTGGGGGACACCTGTGCTTGGAGCAGTTTTTTCATAACACGTTTTGGATCATGAAATGACTCTTTAAACAAGTTTTTAAATTATTGTAAATTAAAGTGGGGTATTTTTTATGTTTTTCTATTTTTGAGAATAAAAAGTCAAAAAATATCTTCTCTCACAAGGAGGGTAAGCAAATGTAATGAATGTATATGAAGTTCAAATAATATAATTTAAACTGAAAGGCATTTTTAATGGTCAATAACTCATAAGTGGGCCAGGCAAAATTAATTGGATTTCGGTGCACTGGGGTGTCCTTCATTCTGGGGTGAATGTGTTTTTTATTTAATTTTGGTGCTCTTTCTTAGATTTCTTAAAATAGGAAGTCAAAGATGCACGTATACAACCAATCCTAGTCGAACATCGGTCAGCACTTTCATTAAGAAGCACTTCAAATTGATAATAAGAGTAACTGACTTTAAACCACAGAGAAAGAAAAATGAGTTGTTCCTTTCATTAAATCTTACGAGCGGCAAAAAAGTTACTAAGAAACCGTGTGATTGTGATTAGTCTACAATTCCAATGATATCCAGAGCATATGCATGGTATAGAATCTAATATTTAATTCTGGGGACATGAAAAACCCAAAACACGGCATAGTGCGTATTCACACCCCGTATCGCGTTACCCCTGGCGGGCCCTGATGACAACAGCATAGGGCAACATAATTGGCCAACCTCACTAGGTCATCAGCCTTAGTTCGGGAATATCCATGTGTACTTGAAGCATGAAAGCTGTATCAAAGTCCCGGTGCATACACTCTTTATAGGTAAATATACAAGTGCTTATAGTATCTATGCATGGATTCAAATTCTTATGTTACGGTGTGGTTTGTAGTATTTACGCAAGTTTTTATTGGTCCATTGATAAGCCCCGCCCATAAACTATGAAACAGTCGTATCCCCCCCATATTTGGGCACTGAATTTAAAGTACGTTAGCCTTTCCGGAACTATAGATTGTTTGTTTGTTTTTATCCTTCAGACATTGTCTAACATTTAAAGTCTGAAAGAGCAGAGAATTATAACATGTCATAAAATAATTGTTTTTAGATGAAAAAAAAATGACAAATGGAGATTATTGGCAAATGAAATACGACTATCTATAAACATTGTGGATTGACTATGCGTAATGAGGCCCGATGAGATGGCTTTGATGGCATGCCGTCTGACCAGTCTTCGAAAGATTCAATCATTTTTTGCTCGCTTCACTGCCATGACTATGAAGTGTGACGAGAACTTGATAAATCCAGAAAGTTTGGTCCGCTATAAATCCCATACTCGACATAATACTGTTGACACACACTTCGTTTTTCCTTTATTAGTTGACAATGTTTATGAGGTGAGCGTATGGTAAACACGGTGATACCGACGTGCAGCCATGCCCTGGGCCATGCCCATGCCTTGGTCCGGAATCGATCAGGGATGCCGGGTTTTTTTTCATGCGGGTGCAGGGTGAGGAATCAAGCTGCTGGTACTTCGCTCGTTCTAAACTAAAGTGTCATCGGTATACTTGGTCCTAAACTAAGACAAGGCCTGACTAAGCCTAGTATTAGGCCTGCTAACATACTATTTAGATAAACTTTATTAACAAATCCTACAAATAAATCACAAGCCATAATTTGGTCCTTTTTCCCCTTAACATGCAGCATGAAAAAGATTCGTGCATGCCATGCGTGCTCATAGACTCTGTCTCGGTCACTTGTGTCCTGAGGACAAAATATTAACCAAATCACCAAATACCCTGTTTATGTAGATGTAATGAACTTTGCTATAGTCCTCGCTGGCTTTAGAAATTTGATTCATAAAGCTGGCTTTTGACCGCTAATTTTCTGCATGTTGGTGCTATGTTTAGGCTATATTTGCCCGAAAAACATACTTCTTCAGACACTGATTTGACAACTCTTTGCCTAGGCCGTGCCAGTTGCATGACTGAGGTGGCCTAGCCATGACTGCGATATGCGCTGCTCCGGGGAATGTTCGTTAACCTCGTACATGACTGATTTCGTGGAATACAATCGCAAAATTCCCAATCTTATTTATGATATACGTTCCCTACATATGTCTTATTATTATTGTCTCTATGGATGCGTTGCTTTTCCAGTGATCGTTGTTTTGACTTAAGTTTTTGGAAAGGGGATCACATATTTGTTGCGCGTAAATAGATTGTTCCACATTGTTTACAGGGGTGGTACTAGAGGGTGAAAGTTCCTTTTTGATACTAAAACGATCTCACACAAATATTTTATTTCTTTAGGAATAAAAATGTTCAAATCTGTTTAAGAATGACAATAAATACTCTAACTGCGTGTTTTGCTTTGAAAGACGGCATTAATAATGCATGGATTGTACCATATTTTTTCGTCGTGAAGGCCGCTTCGGCGGACCGTTCAACGACTCATAATATGGTACAACCCATGTATTATCAGGCCGTCTTTCAAAGCAAACACGCATTTGAGAGTAGTTTATTCTCTAACTAGAAATTATGTAATTAGAAATTTCAGAACTGGTAACAAATTTGTGAAATTTCCTTATCAAATAAATGTTCAAATAGTTTAAAAAAAAAAACTTACTTACTTTAAAATTTTGACTTTTCTGACCTACTCACTTGTTTACTCATATTTGGGGAATGAGTATAGGCAAGTAATTGCAACACGCACCGTGGATCATTATATCGATAAAAACGCTCCTATCCGATGTACACTTTTATAGCGCCCCTCACAAAATATTTAAAGTGCCCTCACAGGGGTCAGACAACTTTGTATCAACTCTATTGACTCACAAATTTCACTGAACAAT
>JAMKCH010019009.1:0-22534 GCA_023653785.1 Ophioderma brevispina | reverse complement strand
GTCTCTCTTTCCACAACGGCGACCCTCTCCACCTTCCCTAGAGACTGTGTCAAGAGGTTGGACTGCTTAAGAAAAATACTCTAGATTCAAGGCGGCTTGCAGCAGGAATTGCCCAAACATAGGGTGCTCCACATTGGATACTTGGCAGCTACGCTCTGGCATTGCTCGCCACGCCACGACGGACGTTCGGTGGAAAGCAATTCCCGCCAGGATGCACAAGTCCTCACGGGTGCCGGACGGAGGAAGCCCGTGACAAAGCCGGCAGGAGGCATCCAACGCCGGATCAAGCCTCCCGGCATGGGCCGTCCCTCCCACACAGGCGCCACACAACGCCACATGAGTAGAACCAGGGGGCAAGCGCCGTCGACCTCAGGGGCAAGCGGGCGAGCACCCCATCCGGCGCCAAAATCCAAAAACTAGCGGAATATCACGATCGGAAATGGACATAGGTTAAAACCGGGCATATTACCGTTTTTTTCAATGAAGATTCTTGGATACCAATCCTGGGGATGGTTGATTGAAAAGCGTAGATTATCGACCAGAATTCGAACATCTTGGATTAATCTAATATCAGAATATCGGAAATAAAACGGATTTTTCAATCGAGATTCTTTGAATATCCTTTTTATTGTTAAGTTAAACTAGACTTTAATAAAACAACATCGTTTTTTCTTTGCAGGGCCATTTAATAACAATGTCAAGGGAAGTAAACAACAGTTGTCTAGAATGTTGACAGCTGTCTGAGCATGTGCCCTATACAGCTGTTACTACATTGCATAAAGGAAAACATTAATTTCCAATCGTTTTAAGGACATCTCCGGATAGGAGAGAAGGAGGCCCTCTATATCTTCATAGTTTTATTTCACCATCAATTTTGCGTTGGTGTTTGCAACTACTTTATCATATACGTAAGGTCATTCAACAGCAATATGCACCGATTGGGGGCTGGCCGGCCATCGCCAGCCTGCCAATTGGTTCTCCATCACAGACTTGCGGATCCACATTCTCAATCCTTTCGTTCTACCGGTGGACACAGATTCTCAAACCCCAACCCAATAACAAGTGAGCTGGCTCCAATCGTTTAACAACCCTATTTAGCTGCTGCCTTCATACCGAAAGAAGAAGAAGAAGATGTCATCGTAAGGGGTTTTTTATCCCCAAAATTAACTTGTATCAAGAAATAATGGAGGAAAGCTAAGAACGTAGGCGTGCTCTCTGAAAAAAGCAAAAATTTAGAGCATGACTCCCTTTCAATGACCATTGATTACTTAAATGAAAACAAAAGGGAAGATGTTGCATAGATGTCAATTTGTTTTATGAGCTTTAAGGGGAACCAAGAAAGGGACATTCTGTCCCCTTCATCAGCTACACAAAGAGGCTACATGAGGCAGCCCTTTATAACAATACCACAATACCTATCAGTTATGCTGCTGCTGCTAAGATTGGATATATAACCGTCTTTACATCAAGCAGACTCTGGAATATAACACAATGGCCCGCATCTTTGTAAAGCATGGCCCATGACCCGCGCCCTAATTATATCATGAGCAAGTTAACGTAAAAGAGCTAATAAGACTTAAATTCCCCATGGCGAAGTTCACTGCTTTCATTCACCATTATATGAGCAATTTCACCCCTGTATTTTAGTATGATTTATGATACCCAGAAACAGGCATGGTCAGCTCTCCATCAGGCTATTGAACTGAGCCTTGGGTAGATTAGCATGCCTATTTATTTGCTGAGGACGCAAATATATTATTTACATCATTTGCATAAACAAAAAAACAAACCATCCACAAAACAACCAAACATAAAAAAAATAATTACATGATATTTAAAATAAACACAGGTAATAAACAACAACATTACGCCTAAGCTTACTTAAAATAGATAATACCCTAATTCAACAAGTAGAGACTATACTTATACTAAAATTCTAGGCCTACTCTTTGATTACAATTTATCATGAACTTCTCAAACACTAGCACGTTTCACAGATAGTGTCTATACAATGGACTAATAGGTAAGGCTCGACCGCTCCAGCTCCCACCTGAGTCACTAAAGACATTGTCTAATTCCTTGCTTTACCTTACTTTTCTTACGTGGAAATGATGTGGGCCTGCAGCTTGATTCAACAATGCTTAACCTTTACTTCAAAAGAGAATTATAAGAACACGCACTAACTCTATTTGGCTTACTCATGTACTGACCTCTTTTTTCGGTCTTCTTAAACTCTAAAGATTTATGACATCTACCAAACTACAACTTCTTCTTTTTATGTTCCGATTTCATAATATCGCGATCCCACTGGCCTTCATCTGATGACTTTTTAACATTTGAAACCCCCTCCAATCACTTTAACACAAGACATGGCCAAGACTTTTTCATCCATGCCAGGAAAACTCCAAGTACTCAAGACCCCACTATTTTGGAAAAACCACTTCTCACCTCAAAAAATCCTCGTCTTTTCCATCCTAAAACAACTTAAAAACAACGCATCAACTATAAGTTCTTTTCTCTCCAAAACTCTGTTAACGCTGGGTCGGGATTGCCTTTTTTGGCTTTTTTAAATTGAAAATATACAGTCGGTTTATTATCGGTTGTCTTGTCCGTCCTGTGCAGCTATTTGCCGGTACGTTAGTTGTACGCCAACTTCCTGGCTTTTTTATTTGATGTTCTACTGTGTCTCCAAGTCTATTGTTTGCCTAAGTTTTAAAATTTTATAAACTGTGTCATTATTCTATGCCAAATACTTGATATTTTATTATGTAACTTGAATGCGATTTTGTTTTTTTGCATTTGCATTAACATATATATTAAGTCGGAACTAACACCTATAGATGATATCTATCGATACGGACAAGCGCACATTTTTTTCAACACTGGTGCGCGTCTGCTATCTCCAAATTTAAAATATAATTAAAATATTATTACGTATCAGTTCCGATGAATGTTTTGTACGTCTACCCTATGTAGTCGTTACTGTAACTATTGTTTTCTAGGGAACTGCAACCCCACACTAAGCGCTTAGCAGTGTCCTCATCTCACATTAATGTGTGATTTTGATTTGATTCCGGAATGCGCTAGGTTTTAAAATGCAAAATAATTGTTCTAAGAACTAGGCGCTATATAATCTGCAATTAGAAACTTTTAGACCTTACCCACTCACTGTTAAACCCACGTCTCCGGACTTTTTGTGGAGGCCATGCCTCCACTTATTTCTGAATAGAACTTTCTTTACCTTCACACGGTTGTTGAGAATTGTAACAATGACAAAAGTAAAGCGTGATAATTATTGGCCGTTACGACACTATTGAAAAGGAATAGAATTGGTTTGTCATTTGTAGACAAAGCTACTGCCTCCATGTTGACATACATAACATTCAATAACATGAATAATCCTATTAAGAGTTCAGATTAAGTTTATTAGTATTACTCTTGACCGTCGTACCCCTTTGCTCGTATTCAAATATCTTTCTGACATTAAAAAGTGCTATGATGTTCTTTGGTTATCCTTTGGCTATCTCTTATCGCTTGTAGTTGGAATGATTGACCGACATTCTTTTATTTTAAGTCTCCTTACCATATCCTTGTTGAAATCAAGCAACAGATCATCACAATACCCAGATGCTGTATGTCCCAATGGTCAATTGTATAAATGATTTATGGGACACCAATGGTCCGTAGTACAACGTTATGAGGCGGAAGGCACTGGATAAAACTGAGGGTTTGACCTCCATTTTGATTTGTTTATTGTCAATGAGGTAATCCACCAATGAATGAATATGGATTGAGTCTGTAAGCTAATAAGCTGATTGTATAATATTAGCGATAATCCAAGGATGTGGTCAGGTACTAAAAACACATGGCACATTTTCAGAAATATGAATTGCTTCCAATTGCGCAATTGATTAGTCTAGGCCAGAATAGCGATAATTTTACCACAAAAAAGTAACACACCTAAAACAAGATAGGAACATTATGAAGAGGCCTAAAACATCAAGGAATTGTAGGCTTGTAAGTTTGGTCGTAACTTTAAAGGCACTATCAGTGCTCCACCCAAAAAGAGACAAAATATTCGAAATTGCAGGAGCAGTCCAAAAGTAAAGGATAAAGTCTGTAGAATTCGCGTAAGTTATTTTTTCTAGAACTGTTTCAAAGATATGACTCTGCATTCAATTACATGTTGTTAGTAAGTCCGTCGGACAGTAAGGATGGACTAAAATATTCGATTTTGTCTTTATTACGTTGCTTTTCAGCCTTATAACTTGCAAGGTTAGTAGGATAGCTATGCAATAATCTAATTTGATGATTTTTCGATTTTCTGATTTGGTCAATCACTGATGTGCCTTTAATTAACAATGTGTCTATTACAGAATATCCATAACTGTACTCAACGATCTTAAAAACCACAAAGGTAACAGACCGGAGTCAAACAAGGTACATGCAGTGGGGATCAACTTCAACTTCAGCGTGCGTTTTCTCAGTTGTGTTAAACGCCATTTCCGCGCCGGTATGTTGAAGAATTATGTCGCCGGAGTCATTAAGTATAAATCGTTTATGTGTACCCATAAGCTCGCTGATTTGGGCTTAATGATTTCAGATGGGTCTCTAAATGTAATATTCAAGTTTTCCTCCATGCAGAATATCCAAATTGAACAAGACAAGAATAGTCTTTACAAAAGACAAGCCATCGCGGAGCTAGTGTTTGACAGGGGGGGTAGGACATGCCAACCTAACAGCAACAGCGAATCAAATTAAGGAAAAATTTATAGCAAAAGATCTTGTATATTTATTGACGTCCTGGTAAGATAACAATAGTCATATCTCTGAAATTTGATAATTTAACGTCTTCAATTGTATGCAAGTCTTTCAAACCCCGTGGAACCAATTCCAGCATCCATTATTATTTGGTATTGCAGAGGTGGCCTTTGCGTTTGGATAACGAGTTGAAATATTGTTACAGGACATTTATATATGCATTATTTTTGTGATTATATTCAAGAAAACTGCCCCGTTATGTTCTTCCAAACAGAAAACGCGAACAAATTGACAGTATGTTGTAATAGTAAGACTATAAAATGTCATTAACTTTGATGTTCGGATTAGAGAGGATGAACTAGCAAAACAGATAATACAAGTATAGAGCTGGAATTTTCATCTGCACTGGCAAATAAGATAATTTTGCACACAGGCCAGAATTGATTTTGATAATGTATGATTATTACATGTACTTTTTGGTAATTAAAGATAAAAAAACACTCTAAGATATCTCTTCAGATCTTTTGGAAATGAATTTTTCATTGTTGTCTGTTTTAAACACCTGATTAAACAATTGGGGTATTTGAATAAGACTTAGTATAAAAACTAAGAAAGTGAATGACTACATCACTTTGTGTTGGAAAAAAAATGAGATTCCTTGTCCGCATTTAACAATTTGCATTTATAGGGATGAATATTTATATGCCAATAGTGCAACCGTTCTACCAAAAGAGCTAGAGGGGCAAATTTATTGATTAAATAGAATGAGATATTTACATGCCAATGATACATAATTCCATTGCTGTGATGTATATTAAGTCCAGGAATTGCAATCATTTATTGTAAAACATCCCCAAATTATATCCGTGTAATAAGTTAGTTCACAGACGTAATGACCTTTAACCTTAGTATGTGATCTTTAAATATTAACCTATGGAAGTTCTGGAGCTGGATTACATGATCCTTGATCGCATTAACTTCACTACACCACAAAGCTTACCACACCAAACTATGGGACAATCTTAGACCACCTCCATATGCGACCTTGACCTCATTAAAATATGAGTTTCCATGGTGTTACTATGACAAAAGTTTGGTGACAATTGGCCTTCCACTTTCCATTCAGGTGCTAGTTGTGCCGCTCTGCCTGTACAAGATCTCTCCTCCTCTAGTCCCATTTATGAGTTGTTCAGACCTCTGTTGGCCATAAGTCAGTACTTTCCCCCCTAGGATTGTACTACATTTTCCGACATCCCGTTTTCCTGACGCACTACAGATTGACTATTAACCTCTGAGCGCCCTGCGGTCCCTATGTCTACCCGCAACAGACCCAACCATCGACCCCATTCCTCTGGTGTTACCGGTACACGTACAAGTTGTCTCATATCAGTTGATTTGTGGCTTTTCTTTCACCGTGGTCCAGCCATTTGACAATCATTGGTCACGTTACCGGTGCAACGAGGAGATTTAAGTCATCTGTAGGTTCTGCGATCTGTAGTGATTTCAAATAGATTCGAACCAATAAAATCCCCACCTTTTATTTGGCTCTAGAAATATAATTGAATGGAAAAAAAAGGTGATTGTGTCACATGACTTATAGTTCACTAGAAAACATAGGCTGACATGTTCGTATTTGCTCCATACGAAAATTACAAACTTCACAATTTTTGTACAACAAAATTTAGCTTAATCCTTTCAGGTGGGGATATTTTTGATGAGAAAGCTTTAGACTAGTGCAAATATCAGAATTTCATATTTTTTAGGGACACCTGTTATTGAAATCTTCGTTGCCCTTTAAACGCAATAAATATAACATTAACTCAATATAACGTTACCAACAATCCGGAATGATAATGTCGCATCTCCTAAGAACCTTAATTTCAGCACGTCCACAACGACTAAAACATCAGTTCCAATTGCATTAACGATGAGAGGTAACTTTAATAAGCATTTTCTATATTTAACAACATTTGTCGAGACAAGTTTGTACTTCTCACAATAGCTCCTCTAACACGAGTTTGCAAAGGTTCGTTGACTTCTATGTAGCATGTTGACACCCATGTCATAATCAAACGATTGAAGACACCAAACTCAAATGTGAACCAGCAGCATTAAAGTTGCTTGCTCTACGTAGAGGGTGCAAACTGGTGAAAGTTCTCAATGTTTTCATTTTGGCAAAAATTGAAACTGTCAATACCTGATTGTTTAACCACCACAGAAGCCACCGTCTTGTATAGGTTTTACTTGAAGGTTCTGGGGGTTTTTTATCGCTGTTCAGCTACTGAACATTGTGGGTAGTTTTTCAATTAAATAGTCCTAAATATTTTCAACCTTCAAACTAAGAAATGTCAAGTTTTTACCGTGGCGTTACTTTTCTATAGCGTCGCCGTAACCAACATTTTACTCATGTGCGATATTTTTGTTAATGCGCGTACAAAAAGAATTCCAAAACACGATTTCATACTTTTCAAATTTATAACTGCTCTGTGCTTGTTAATACATAGGATTTTTGTGCAAATGAATTTACATTTTACATTATTTCTTTTATACACTAAATATAACATTAACGTTTTTCTTGCGAACTATTTGTTATAATATCCTAGCATATTCTTCAGCTTAGGTAATACGGTTTAATTACACAAAAGTAGGCCAGGCATCTTGCATGACCACTCAATCAAATTCTTCATACTCAGTAAGTAGTGAATTAATTCTTACCAAGCTAAATTTGTAGCCATAGTTCTAAAGTAATACCATCTTTTTCAGTAATAATAATTAGTATACTTAACATGCGTAACTTCACATTGCACGAGTAATGGGCACGTATGCTATTTTCAATACAAAAAAATATTGCCTTGACTATCGGTCTCGCTAGGCAATTCGGTCATCAGATGGTTTACTTAATGCAAATCTCAATTACTAAACACAGTTCGCCCCCAACATCATCATTATCTCGTCACCGTTTCACCAGGGTTCTTATTCAAACACAACGACAATGTGCTTTTCAAACATTATTTACAAATATGTGGGCATATATCCGCTTTCACATACGAAAAAATTACTTCAATATAAAATATATACACCTACATTGCACACGGGATATTTTACGCAGCACTTCATTCCAAATTCATTACCAAAAATTCACAGTCGAATATGCCATCCGACAACCTGCCCAGTGCATTTGGATACACTTACATTCGTGGTCCCTACATATCAGTAATACACGCCCTCTACAAATCTACTATACACGTGAGGTGTACAGAAAGAACGCAGTCGGAACTGGCTCTACTAATGAAATACATACTAAAAACAGCCAATCAGGATTACGTTTCAGTACGCGTTCGAACTAAACACGATTGACACTATCTGCTTCCAGGCCAACTTGTACAATCTAACGGTTCCATATGAAGCAACCCTTAAAAACTGCAGCAGCAGTGAAGGGCATTACCTCTCTTCAATAAATGGAAGTATCGACATTCACAGCAGCACTTTTTAACAAAGCTAGGGCCACCATAACGACACATGAACGTATCGCCATTCAAAATTATAGCATCTTCGATGCAAAAATCTAGAGGGCACACCATTTTTCAATTTGCCGGTCTCTTTAAGCACCCATTTTTTTTGTTTACATGTTTTACTAGCATTGCACGATAAACACGTTAATTTCACATTTCAGTTTGATGCGTTTTGATGTTATGAGTAATGTTTATTTCCGGTGCCCCATCTGCCTTTTCGTAATTTCCTAATTCGTCCAAATAGACCTATTTGCACGTAAGATGTAGGCACCCATACTCTCCTTTAAGCCAATGTTCTGATGAAAACAATATCAACAATTTTGAAGTAAGTCTAGGGGGCGAGGCGGTAGCATCACGAAATACCTCTTTAAAATCTATTTTGTGCCCGGCATGATTCCTTTTAGCAGGTTTTTTTACACCAATATTCACATCAATTTATTAGGAAAGGATAGCAGTATATCCTGTCCTTGGAGAAAAGAAAGTCGACAGCAAATACGCCTTACAGTGATCACTTAATTAGTTTGTTAAATACAACTAGGATACTAAACATTTGAACATTATCATTTTTGCATTTTAAAATTTGCACTTGAAAAGATTCCCTACGGCACCCGGTCGGGTGCGAACATTCAACTCCAACTCTGGCCCGACAACCCCGAACTGGTTTAATACATCTATTGTGCAGGCCGTGTTGGCCAACATTATCTTGACGATGAATTCCTCATTCACAGACGAGCCCACGAATATCACCAATCTGAAATATTCTGGAAAGATGGTAACGATCGTGAGAAATAGCCTAAAATTCTTGACAATATAACTATTACTTCAAGACGGATAGTTTAATCAAGTGATGTCTAATTTCGGAAAAAAAATTCTCTATTATTTGTGACTTTGAGACCGTGAACCATCATAGACTTCAAGGAAGTTGACTTATCTTTTTTGGAGCACAGTATATTCGTTCTTCTAAAGTAATAATGAGCACCATGTTTCTCACATCATAAACAATGGCTTTTTAAAAATATAGTAATCACGCTTGGTACAATGAGGGAACTTTGTACCATATGATTTCTGAACCTTTTTATATTTTATGCCCTGATAATACTGTTTTTTGAAGATTTATTCGAGGAAAACGATTTGTCCCACTGCATAGAATGGGTGGTTAATGGCCCATTGGTCTCGGTCATTGTTTCGCTACTTTTCATAGAGCCCAGCCACCATTCATTCACGTCATGTTGGCTTCGGCGCCGTTGACCAATGGGCGTCGGCCATTCTCCCGGATTGGCGTTTTCCGGCCATCCGTCGTTAACATAAGCATCAGATCTGGTAGGAGAAGTAATGGTGTTACCTTACTGTCAATAAATTGTTTTTCTAAAGGAAATTGTCCTTGGTGATTGATTAAGTATTTCTGGATACTGTCTGTAAGACTATTGCCAAGGCTTCGACTGTGTTCCTATCTACTTATGTATGTTATATTAGTATATCGCCATCAAAGTTTCGAAAGATGTAAGAATGAATTAGAAAAATAGATATTGGAGTATTACCGTTTCTTATTTGCGGGGAGTATGGCGTGACGAGGGTTGATAGGACCAAGCTAATTCCCTTGCCTGATTATTTCAGAATCGTCGTTAAGGAGTTTGGAAACTATATTTCAGAAAATCACGGATTTTAGTGTCTGAGGATGGGTAAGAGTTGCGTCAGAATAATTAACTCAATGTGGACAATAAGTGAAAGTCAATAGTTCAGGCTTTGATGTTGTGATTTCCATCTGAACCCGTTCCGTGCATATTAAAAGAACGAACAAAAAGACGAAGTTCAAACGCATTCGATTGGTGTGCAGGAGGCAGCCATTCGACGGTGGTACAAATAACACTAATAGTGTTGTTGATATGTATAAATACATTTGGTGAACAAACCTCAAAAGTGGAGCGTCGTTTCTCCAAGATGCAGTATTTAACTTGGCGAAATGTTGTGTGACTCGAGCCCAGAAAATAACTTTGTAATGCCGGGCCGAATGAACAAGAGTCAAAGGAACAGTTGTCGTTGTTGGTGAACTGTCAGCTGTCGATGATCAACCAGCATTGTGGAATAATGTGAGATTTTTTCAGGTTGAAAGCTACATCTATCAGCTATTCAAGTTTGTAGGTGAGGATGGTTATTGATTTATCAGAAATACAATGCGGTAATAAGATCACATGCCGAGACAACTCAGGCCAAAGGTTATAGTCCACTTCAATTTTATGTGACAATGTCTAGTCATTATAACATGAATTTAACTCTTACGTTGTAAAGAGTGGCTAAGGTTGGGTTCATGTTGATTCTACCTATAATGACTTACACATAAACCAAGTGGACGGCATGTTAATACAATAAATGTTTCGAATAGCTTACAAATTAAATCAGGATCAATTGATATGATAGGCTCAGAGTGAATACACCATTGTACCATCAATTAGGCCGTTGGTGCTGATCACAACCGATTTATGTTCAATCGGCTGGGGCATGATTAATAGCGTACTCTCTCGTTTTTCTCATTTAATGGATGAGGCCTTATGTCACTTAGTTGTTTTGATTCTCTCGGATAGGCCGTATTCTGCAATTGTTGGCCGTATAATAGCTTGTCATGGTTGGTAGGCTGTTAATGCCCTATAAGGTCCAATTTTGCCACATAAACAGGGGATCTGCATGATATACGGGTGCAAATAATTGAGGCTTAAGTAAGTATTGTTGTGTTGATCTTTTTTCGTGATCCAACTCCTTTGGTTCTGATTCAGTTCAACAAGCACTTGGTTAAAATATGTTCATCCACCAAGGGGATTACAGTTCAGTGGGTTGTACTTGCACATACATTGGAGATCAACTGACCGTCGTGTAATCTGGGTATCATTTCATACACAAAAAACCAGGGTTGTGTTTTTGTATTACATTGGTGAATGAAAGCCTACGAAACTGTGCCCAAGGGCGAATTGGTTTTGCTAGCTCATAGTGAAGGCCTTCAGTTGTGCTTTTTCTGTAGTGGCATGCAACCATTGAATTTTAATTGTTATTTTTACCTATGTGGTTTGTCATTCTAAAATTTGCATATATGGCCTTACCAAATTGCATGTTGGCGTTACAGTTGGTCAAAACTGTGTTATGGGTTATTAGGGGACAAACTGTCTCCAAGTCCACGGTATTATAAGTAAACAAAATGGGGTTGATTGCGGTGTATCTTGTTTTGTGTTTAGTTAGAAACCCGTTCAGTCCAAATTCAAATTGAAGGCAGTGTTGCTTTTTTGAACCATATATGGCATATGTGACAAACTACTTAGATTATTTGTTTGGAATTACATGGGTTATAGCATCATTTATGGTGTTATTTGTACATACGCTTTTGCTTAGCGGCACACGCATTTGATGCGCGTTCACAGTATGATAATAGTGTTTTCAGGGGGAAAGATTCGTATGCATGTATAGCAGTGCATATCCATGTGAAAGATAATTGGATGCTAAAACCTTTCCTCAAAACCAATGAATTGCTCATCAAGGAAAACCGAATACAACTACTTATACGCACACACATACACTTTCTCACTTAAAATTACTCACGCAGACACACACGTGAAGCGAGGAGTGGCACGTTAGCGGTTTTTTTGAAGGGCAAGTACCTTTTGTAAAATTCCTTAATATATGGTTGTGTGCGGTTTATTTAAATTCTTAAATTGTAATTCGAAGTGTTTCGGTGCCGTTAAGGCTAACCTACCCCAGGGTTCGTAGAAGTATACGGTTAAAAATGCCGGGGGGAGTGGTTCGTAAGCCGTAACGCACCATTCTTAAAGGACATCGTACCTCATATAACAATGTTTTTCAAGAGGGTGCAAGACGGGTGGACGAGGTTGTTTTGGTCTTGAGCAATAGAATTCAATTATGGCAAGTTTTCCTCTTTACAGAAAAAAACAATGTTGCATGTGTTATTAAAGGACAACAACAAGGACCACAGATTCAAATCGAAATTGTTGAAAACAATTTCCGTCCTCTTTTCATTTCACAGAATCATGACTTGCATTGTATTTGTAGAATAACACAAGTATTGCGTGACGCACCATGGTATCGCTCAAACCACCGAAATCGTAAGGGGTTGTTACTGTATATGTCATTCTAATTGCATATCCAATCAGTTGTCATAGAGTGAATCGTGGGCGTTGATACGTGCATGCTCAGAACTAAGAAGTTATTTTATCTGAAAAATATCGTTAATGAATATTACATATTATTTTTCGCAGGCAGTTTGGCATTTGGGAACATTCGGTAAATCGGATTATTCTACGTGTAAAACTGCAAATTGGGCAAATTTCAAAGATCGGACAGATAAGTCTTTAGCTTTGAAGAAAAGACACTTACAGCATATAGTAAGGGGGATTTAACAAAAAGTTATGTGTAGGTGTGCTTGGTCATGTCGACGAAACGGCTTATACAGTAGTACGCTTCATTAAAAGCCCTTTTAGCCAGTAACAAATCCCCCTTTTCCCTTTATTTCTTGTGCGGCTCTTTCAATTTGTAGAGTCACAAAAAAATATTTTCCAAAATGCCCGTGGTAAGCAGGTGAGGCGGCGCCACGGGGGGGTGGCAGGGAGGAGGTGGTCGCCCGCCCCCCCTGAGAAGTTTCAAAAATTTGGGGGAAAAAAAGGGGTTTTACCAAATAAATTGCCAAAAAATAGGGGGTTTTTAATCAAAATGGAGTCATTTGTACTGTTTCGCACCCCAGGATGTTTCGCCATCCTCTGATTTTACCCCACCTGCGCCGCCCCTGGTGGTAAGTGGTTGTGAGGTTCGGCGCATTTTGTGGGAGGGTATGAGTGACAGTATTCCATATTCTTTTCGATTTCATAGGCTAAAATGATCGGGAATAGTTACAAACATTTAGGGCCTTCATACACCAGATAAAAGAAATCCCTTACCTAGCGCAAAAATGTACTTTTGTACGGTCAACACTCAGTTTAACTATATAGTCGGTCTATCCTCGGTCTGTCGCACGAACCGTTTTTAAAAAAATGTTTGTATTTTTAATTAAGGATTTTTAAAAAACTTCATTTTTTTGTAGTTCAAAAAAATTTACGTGAAACTGTTTTGAATTGGCGCCATTTTTGGAGTAAATTACATTGTGAAAATCCTGAAAGAAAAACAAAATTCTGGATTGTGAAATTAAGGTCGGTACTGCTGTTTTTTTCTTTTTTTACCGTACTGCAGAAACAGGGTCGTCGAAGACGGCATCTTTTATTATGATACTTTTTTTTTTTCTTTATTTATATATTTGTGAACATTATTTGTGGTCACTTTTTAATTTAGTATATTTTGTGTTCCTTTTATTTTCCTTAAATTCTACTGTACTGATTTTTTTTATCTGAAGACGAAATATATAATTCGTCTTGGTTTTATTAATATCGTTTTCCTTATAGACCAGTTAGACTTAAGGTGGAATTTCCCCTTCAGAGGGCTAAAATATAAACTACATATTGAAACTGCGGACGAAAGTACATTTCTATTGCTTTTGTTTGATGACATCGGAGCTTCCGTTCAAAGTTATGATCGACCACAAAGTGTAACTCTCAACTGAATTTCTTATTCATATTTCTTATGTATTTATGTTTCTCAAGCTGCTAATATTTAATTGTTGCCACGTTAAACAATGTAATCTAAAAACGTAAATCAAGAGAAATGGGAATAAAAGCAAATTAAAAACAGACTTATTGATATATGCATTGAAAACTAGAATGAATAAGCCCTTGCCCCAGGAGGACCTGATTTAAGGGGGATCTTTGGTGCAGTTGGAAAATATTATGTTGTCCTTTCTTGAGGTATTAAATTTTTTAAGTGGAAAAAAATTAAAGATTCCAGGCTGGAGGCAAACCACCAAAATGCATAACGAAAATCTGTGATAAGAGATTTTGGTGTGCGAGTTACATTTTCGATTATAACATTTGAACGGAGCTAAGCTCGATTGTGTCAAACAAAAAAGTAATATAAAGGTAATTTCTTGCCTCATTTCCAATTGGAGATTTTATTTTTTTTGCCCCTCGAAGGGGTAATCCACCTTAAAATAATGGGGCTATAAGAGAGCGAGCAGGAAAAGAATGTTCTGGCCAGTGTCGTGTTTATGCGCTTTATAACCTACAGATTAAACGCTTTATAAAAACTGATTATTAAAAAAAAAAAAAAAAAACAAAAGGAATAAAAAAAAATCGTTGCAAAAAAGGAGCTCCAGGAATACATAGGCCTACGGTTCTCGTTTGGAAGAATGTTTTAACAGAGTAAAAACAAAATCAGTCTGGGACATCAGATTTTAAATTTGATTACTTTTAACAGTACATTTCTATTAAAAATGGTAAGGGTCTTACATTTTTTTAAAAATTTAGCCTCTCCAAACAGTCATTTTATACACAATTCCATGGAGGGGAGTTGCAACAATGCCCAGATTTCCTAATAAAGGATATCTATTGTGTTTAATTGATTTTGATGCCAATGGATAGGCCAGGGATCGGGGAAAAAAGTCCAAACTCGTGTGGCTCTTATCACCCTTGCCCCACCGCCCTCACTCTATCTCCTCACCACCCTTTCGGCTTTCTCGCATTTCTCAACCCCCCTGATCGCCTCCTCTCCCCCTCCCCTCCCTGCGCTCCCTCCGTATATAGCCCACTCTCACCCCAGAATAACCACCCGCCTCTGGCCCCTTATCCTCTCTCTCGGACCCTTACACCCCTCTGCCCCCCTCACCCGCTTCTTTCCTTTTAAATGCCTTAGACGTTTCACTGTTTAAAAAATTAGGCTCGAATTTTCGTATTTGCTTCTATACGAAATGAGAAAAATTGCACAATTTTTTGTCCCAACGGAAACATTTATCAGCTTCATCCTTCTAGATGGGGACATTTTTATGGAAAAAAGCATTACATCAGGGCAAAACTCCAGATATTTCGATTTTTTTAGAGTACCAACTGATATGTCATGAAATCTCTTGTTGCAATCACGGTCGTGTATGAAGTATGGCAGGGATCGTTCGTCACGCAGATGTGTCCGGGCGAATAACCGCTCCACTGTGGACACGCTCCTGCTAGATCGTATACGGCTACATAACCACAAAGCCCGTTTGGTTATATAGCCGTTACGGCTACGGAACCCGGGGTTAGGTAGCAGTTATTGGCACGGAAAGGAAATAACACTCCCATTGTAAATTACCCCTGGAACTCAACATTTGTTGTGCATATTTCACTTAATTCACCCTACCGTTACAGTTAATTCCCAGCCATGGGTAAAAGTCACTGTAACCTTAATCTGTAAAAGGTTAGATTGCATGCAGTGATTTGTTTATTATATTCCTTACAATCTATTTTTGGCAACATGTGGTGCAAGTTAGATCAATGGCTGGTCTCATTATAAGTAATGGGTTCGAGCTCCGCTTTCACCATGGGGTTGTGCACTTGTGAATGGTATTCCACCTCGTTGGGGCTCTCCACCCAGGGTATATTGGGCATTGGGTGGTGTCGGCATTATGATGTCCTAATGCCAACAGATTGACAGTGCGGGGAGGGTGTGGCGACCCAAAACGGTACCCCCCCCCAAACAGGCTCATTATGTTGGAGTCTGGCCCCATAACACAGTGGGCAGAAAGCCGGGTCCGCCTGCGGCGCGCACCTTTGGTATTTGAATTTGTATTGCAGTATATTTCGTGAATGTCCACGGCTCATGTTAACACGATCATGTAGTCCTCATCTACAGGTACTTCGGCAAAATTTCGGGCCTTTGTTGGCTGGATGACGATGTCTTATTGTGTCGCTTTATGGGCACATGACTAGTTAAACCATTAGGGTTGGCATAGCATCATTCTGATTAAGTTTTATTAATTCAAGGTTTGTTGCGATGACTGCAAAAAATTCACATTCGGGCATATATTCCTTCTAGAAAATGTTTAATTGCATGCTTCTCATAATATACTGGGCAGGGATATCTTTTTATTCTTAAGGGGTAATTGATTTATGTATATGCATCATAGAATTTGTTAAACAGTGGGTATTTCGCGTGGTTCAATTCCTATTGTGTACTTAGCTAGCACTTAATTTGGGTTACTATATTTATATGAAGCTTTTGTGTGGTTGTGTTTTTAAATTTTAAAAAAAAAAAATAGCATTGTATATCAGTAACAAGGACTTATACCACATACACTCGGTATGTGCTAGTTATTTTAACTTGTGGGTCGTTAAAGGGCTCTCAATGAAATACGTGTGTAAACTGTTAAATGCGAGATATGAGGGGTGTCCCTTGAAGGAAGCTGTGGGATTTTGGCAGTGCATTCATAATATGTTGATTGTTTATGGTACACATTACGCTGATTAAAATTTTTTGCGATTGCTGCAAAATTCACATCGGGATGTATCTCCTTCTAGAAATATGTTAATTGCATGCTTATTATTAAATTTACTGGTGCATGGATTATCGTTTAATTATTCTGGGGTTAATTGAACATTATATTGATGCTCTCAAGAATTGAAATGGGTATTTGCGTGGTTTCAATCTTTTTGTATACTTTAGGCTTTCATCTAATTTTGTTCCGTTATCATATTTTTAAATGGCAGGCTTTTGTGTGTTTTTATGGCTAATAGCTTTGTTTACATTGTCAGTAAGTAACACAGGCCTTATACCAATAACCCTCGGTGTGCTAGTTATTTGTAACTTGTGTTAGGTACTGTCTCTCAATGGAAATAACATGTGCTGTGTTGAGAGCTATGAGGTGTGTCACTTGCATGGAAGCGGTGTAATTTGGCGTGTGCTTCATTAATATGGTTCGGCCTTGTTTATGGTACACATGACAGCTTGATTAAATTTTCAAATAAATCTCGGGGGTTACATGCGGTGGTCCGGCAACAAAAAATGGCTTATCGCAGTTTTGTCACAAGATTTATGAATGGCTTGTCAATCGGATAAGAAACCAGGTGTCAAAATGTCACAAGTTGAGAGCAGGCTTGTGTCACAAGTGTCTCAAGTAGAAGAATGGCGGTCCGCGAGGCACGTGTGTCGAATTTTACCATGTAGCCCCTAAGCTGTATGGCGACTATTTCTGTTGTATTTAGACACTAAATGAAGCCACTTCAGGCCTTATGGTGTAATCTATATATGTTTTCCACGGCATATGCTAGACACCCCATTGGATGCACAAACTGTTGGTTTGACAACATTTGGTGAAAATGTTGCCGTGTGGCCGCGTTTCGTTGATAGGATCTAGTCGCCCATTTGCGTCATTTGCGATCTGGAGTTCAATTTCATTCGTTGTGTTCATCTCCATTAGGGCTTTTAATGGCTTTTTACGATTTTTCAAAATTTGCATTGTTCTTAATCAGAAATGTGGTCGGTGATTTTCAGGGGGCACCTCTTTACCCAGGTTTTCTGTACATAAGCTTCTATATGTCTGGTGGAACATGTATGAGTTATGTCATATGTACAGGGTTGGTTTACAAATTTCAATGCAATTGGAATCATTTGAAATTGTATGAAGCTTGTGGGTTTTGGTGCATTTTTTACCCGGTTTATATTGCACTGTTTCATTGCCATTATATTTCATTATTATGCCATTTAAGAACCCTTGAATGAATGGACAAGACCCCATCATTTGCATGTGAGTTTTTGCAATGTGTGCCAAGCCTTTGATTACCATTGATCATAAATCAGTTTTGGCTTTCCTCCCAGTATGAAGTTCGTTGGTAATCTTGTGTTGATCAAATGTGGGGAGGAGTAGGCAAATTATGGGTTTAAAAATCTGGGTATTGTATAGGAAACTTGTACTTGGGTTTTTAAAGGATATTTTGGTGCGATCGATTGCCGATGGTGTCTGCAGGTAGAGTGTGCCAGTTCAACTGGAATACTTTGCTATCATGTTGCTGTTAGGAATTTGGACCAATGCTATAATGACGGTAAGACCAAGATTCTGGCTCAGAAACTTGTTTTGGCACCGTTTATCTGTAAATTGGTTTATACAGGGATTGTGTAAAATTAAAAATTGCCTGGTTGGTCTCGATCACCCCCCCCCCCACCCCCGCCGGGAAGGGGGGGGGGGGTTTTGGGGCGGGGGGTTTTTTGGTCAAGTCTGGCTCGAAACGTGTGCACCAGTTTGATCTTTCATAGTTCTTAGCAAAAAAAGGGCAGCTCATTGCATTTCTTTGGCATTTATTTTGGTTCATTTCATAATCTGGCAAGTTATCTGTACGGATCACGAGGTGAAGCGAGCCAGATGGTTAACTGATTCAGGCTCTGCAGTTTATGCTCTATGTATTAATTACAGTATTCTATAAATGCTTATGCTGGCCAATTAGGCAAATATTAACTGGGATTCATTAATCTAGGTCAGGCCATCCTAGAGGTATTTAAACTTCAGATTTTCTTGCACTCAGTATCAGGCCTATTCATAATTCACATTATGAATATTGCAATTTTACTTAGATATTGGAGGCTGCGAGCTTTTTTTTTAGGGGAGGTAACTGAATTCAGGTTCAACAGTTATGTTACTATTCAAACAATTGTTTAGGAGTTCTGACGGTATGACTTTAGGAGCCCTTTAAATGTGATTCACACAACTTAATCCAATATTCTAATTGATCCCCAGACTGATGCGCGTGCTAAGGCTAATGGTTAAGATTATCCAAAATAGTAATGTCAGCCTACTCTTTGGTCAATGGTTTTGATGTAGTATATAATGATGTATTAATTTTTGGCTTGTGTAATTTCAATTTTGGTGAAATTGGCAAGAGGGAAACTGTCTTTCTGCCAAGGGCAGTGCATCCTAAGAATTTTATATTTACATATGTGGCTTGTCATACTAAAATAATGCATATGTGGCTCTTACGTGACATTGCATGTGGCTTAAGATTGGCTTCAATCTGTGGTATGGGTTTACACATGTAATAGGGGAAGCTGTTCAAAAGTAACCCATGGGGTTAATTGTACTGTCTCAAAGCCAGGCCATATTGAAAAACTGATCGGGTTTGGTTTGTGGGAACATGGTTATGAATGAAGAACGGACTTTGGCCTACGCACGATGTGATGCAATTGGCCAAAACTTTGTCTTGTCCCATCTTTGTCTATGGACAATAAACGTTTATGAAGATTAATTCGGAGAGGAGGAAAACGAATTTGTCCACTGCAGAGAATGGGTGGTTACAATGGCCCATTGTCTCGGTCATTGTTTCGTTACTTTGCATAGAGCCCAGCCACCATTCATTCACGGTATGTTGGTTCCGGCTCCGTTTGGACCAATGGGCGTCGGCCATTTCTCCCGGGCGTTGGCGTTTCGCCATCCGTCGTGACATAGCATCAGATCTGCTTAGGAGAAGGTCATGGTTTTAGTTATTGTCAATAAATTGTTTTTTCCACCCTCTCTCCCTTTGTATAGAGGGTAGTAATGCACCAGTTTTATCTTTCATATCTCTTAGCCAAAAGGCAGACTCATTAGATATTTTGGCATTTATTTTGGTTCATTCATTAATATGGCAAATTTTATCTTTACGGATAACAGATGTGTAGCGAGCCAGAGGTAAACTGACTTCAGGCTCTGCAGATTATTCTCATATTGTTTAATTACAAGCATTTATTCAAATGTTATGCTGGCAATAGCAAAATTAATGTCTATATTTTCATTATCTAGTTCAGAAATCCCTTTCGAGGTATTTACTTCAGATTTCTTGCACTCGTCTCAGCTATTCAATTAATTCAATATAATATTGCAATTTATCTTAGTTAGATATGGAGCCTGCGAGCTTTTTAAGGTAACTGATTCAGGTTCACAGTTTATGTTAACTATTCAAACAATGTTTTAGGCAGTTCTGAGGTAGTGGACTTTAGGAGCCCTTAACTGTTTGATTCACAACTTTAATCCACTATTCTAATGTGTAATCAAATCACAATTCACGATCAATGATAAAATAATTATTTTAATATTATACAAATATAGAAGTCAGGCCTAATATTTGTTACAATGGTTCTCTGATGATAGTATATAATGATGTATTATTTTGGTTTGTAGTAATTTCAATTCTGTTGGTTGGTGAAAATTTGGCAAGAGGAAACTGTATCATGCCAAAAGGGATGGCAACTTCATAAGAACAAAATTTTATATTTTACATATGTGGCTTGTCAACTAAAATATTGCCATGGGGCATTTACAGAATTGCATATTGGCTTTACAGATGGCTCCATCTGTGGTATGGGTTTACACAGTAATGGCGGAAGCGTCTCCAAGTAACCATGGTGTTGGAAATTGTACGTTTCTCAAAGCCAGGCCATATTGAAACTATGGTGTTTTGGAGAACTGTTATGAATGAAATAAAGACTTGGTCATACGCACGAGGTGTGATGCAATTGGCAACCTTTGTCTTGTCCCATTCTTGTTCTATGGACATGTTGAAGAATATCTCTGTCAGCGACACAAAACAGGTCTTAATTCTTTATTTGTCTGATTAGTCAGCTTTGCAGTGTTTCTAGTTTGATGAATGTTGGTGACCACTATCATATCAATGCTGTGTGTTACAACGTACATATAGTCAGTGAGAAAACCAGAAGTATTGAAAATTAAAGCTTGGAGCAGCAAATGTCCAGTGTATACAAATCGCTAGGTCTACTTACAGTCAACCCGGCTCGTGCGACGCTCGCTGCATAGTGTGGTTCAAGAAAAATCGTTAGCCACGCGTTTAAGATTAATGATTCGTAGAACGGGGGATGGGTTTGGAGTCGCCTACGGTAAAGATTAAAATCTATCTTCTCTCTAATAGTGAGAGGATTACTTTTTAATCCCTTCCATGCGCAAACCTTTTTTCAAAATTAATAAATTGGTCATCTTTTTAAGTAGAGTTTTAGTTAATAGTCAGGTATAATACAATGTACCATCTTCGCGGCTATTGCGAGGATTAGAACTTTAGGTGGATTAGCAGCGATTAAAGCGAGGGAATCGGAAAAAAAAGTGGGAAGGAAATGCACATTTTTAAACGTATAAATCTGGGATAAGTGTGTTTCTTTTGGACAGATCCATATAACTGCTTTAATGTAGAACCAAACAACCAAATAGTGAAAAAATGAAGAGTATTTGAGGAAAGGTTGTCATACAGTGCCGTCTGGCGTCTCAAACCTAACACTAAATAGTGATTGTGGTTACACCAGTGGCAGATAAACAAAGATCAATAATGTTTGTTGGAGGTCAAAATGTATTGATCATGGTGAACCAATATAACGTTTAAAATTGGGGATATTCACCGGGAAAAAGCTTTTTTGATCCCAAGCGGGAATTTTGATACGCACGTATAGGTACTGCCTTGTCTTAATACACGGCGGATTTTTTAAGCCAACCACTTGCAGGTTAGTTCGCATCACTTTGGGTTTTAACTTGAAATCCACTGGACCCCCAATAATTTCCAAATGTCCGAATGTATCTGGTCCAGTGGAATACTTTTGTGGTCTCGAGACCAAGGGCCTTCCAAATGTTGTATGTTAGTCCTACTATCAGGACTTATCCAGTTTCAAAATGGTGCGTAAAGATTTCCTGATTTCTATTATGCATTGGTGAAACTTGTGAGTGGTCGGTATCACCTTTTCTATTTAATGTTAACAAATTGGTTTTTTTGTCAGACAATTACAGTATTAAATAGCCTTGCAATGTGAATTTGTTTTTCCCCACAATAAGCACTATTTAGATGCAGTGTTTGCAAGAAATATTTAGGTCTCTAAAATTTTGCTTTGCGGGTTGGAACAATTTGGAGGTTTGGTTTGGAAAAAAATTGCCTTTCAAGGCCTTAGAATTATGGGGCCCAAGTGGACTCATTTTATTACTCAATCTGAATTTATCGCTGTCCAGTGAAATGCTGTCTGTCATTGACACAAAATCCTAACTAAGCGGGAACCCTGGTTCGCATATCCAGCCAAGAGTAACAAAAATAAAAAAATAGAATTTGATTATTTTTTTTTTGATTCGTTTCGGATTAGCAAATCGTGCTTATCCCTTTAAGTTGGATAATCATTCTCCTGGAGTACAGCTGTGCCTATATCGCGTCGGTTTTTAAGTGATACCACAAGCACATTTTCAAAGAAGTGTATAAAATCCTTCAATTTGCTCTCAAATGCTCTCTAGGCCATTGGAAGAAAGAATTACATAAATGATTACACCACAAAAACTAAACAGACTCTAAATGATAGAGGCCTTAATAAGAGCTAAAGACATCCAGTAATGTTAGGGCTAACGTTATGGTTGGTAACACCGCCAA